>JAAEAF010002812.1:0-110223 GCA_011037195.1 Triatoma infestans | reverse complement strand
GCTTGTGGCGTGAGCGGTTTTGTAAAGGGCTTATGTGTATGTATGTTTTAAAGAGAGAGAAGTATTAAGAAATAAGTAAGTTGTCACCACTGTTAACAATAAATATATTCTCTTAAAATAACAACTACAAGTTATTTGCAATGAATGTAAAAATCTTATTAATATATGGAAACTAGCTAGATTGATTTAATTCAAATATTTTAACTTATGACTGGCACTGATGTTGACTGGTATAATGTCTAATTCAGATTGTCTTGAAAGAATGCCCTCTCTTGGTAGTTCAAATCCTCTCTTTTCAGAAGGCCAACAAACAAAGGTGACTAAATTCTATGAACTCTTCTGTAACCGTGTGGTACCGTGCGGTCTTCTACCTGTGTGTACCCTTTTTGCCAGCGAATGTTAAAATATTCTTCATAAGTTTGATATTTTTCAAATAAAATATATTTCTGGCATCCAAGTTATAGCACTATCTCCAGGAGACCAACCTTTACTGAATCAGCAGAAGTTGGCAACATATATATACCCCTACTTGACAAGGGCCAGGCAGTTGCTTACTCACTTCGCTACTAAGAGGTTCACATAGTTGCATACAGTGTTAGCCAGTATTTAAACACTATTTAAGTATTTAATGTATGTGTTATAAAATAAAAGTTTTTAAAAAGGTTTTCACGGTCCTTCATACCATAACTGGCGCCCGAACAGGGACCGCATAGGCTAAAGTCTAATAGTGCGACCAATTGTCTCACGGTATACAAGAAGGACTTGAAGCTCACACATCAGTGTCTCATTCGCGGCATCTTTACCCACCAGAAGACCAAGAACAACCCTCAAACTTTAGAAGAAAGTCAAACTGGCGAGCCAACAGCAACACTCGAGAAGTGTAAGTAACTCATCTATCCTTAAACCATCCAAATTAGTTCTCCCCAAAGATACCATCCACGAAATGGCACAAATTAATTATAAAATCTCTAAAGAAGATTCTGACCATATACCTTATTTTGACGGAAACCCTTCTGAATTAGCATTTTTTTGTGAGATTGTTGAAAGTGCATACTCTACCGTCTGTGCGGGAAACATAGTTGAAAGAGATTATAATCACAATATTCTCTTTATAAAAGTAAAAAGCAAATTATTAGGGCCCGCAAGAAATATACTCCTCTCTAATAATGTGGAACATTTATTAATTTTATTAAAACTTTTAAAAGAGAGCTTTGCCAACTCAAGATCCTACGAAATTCTTAAAGATGAAATTCTACAAACTAAAATGTACTCTAGAGAGTCCCCCATTGATTTTGTTAACAGAATACAAGAACTACGCAATCTAGTTTACATTAGGCTAAAATTAGATGGACTTTCAGCTGATGCATTGAAACAAATCATAACTCGCGTAGATAAAGAAGTAATTTTTCACATATATAAATGCCTGCCCCCTACATTAAGCAATCACATAATGATATTCAGCCCTAATACACTAGATGAGGTAAGAAATATAATTTACAACAAATGTTCATTTATCGTAGCTAATTTAAACTCTTCACAAGGTCCTAAAAAAACCAATCAACCCTTCAGAAAACAAAACCAATTCAACCAATCCCAACATCTTTATAAACCGAATCCACAATACACTGTTCCAAACGTCCCCATGAATCATGCTCCTAGCTACAACTACCGACAAAACTTTGAATTTAATCCTAGGCCTACAGAACAAATACCCCAAACTTCATTTTACAAACAACGGCAACAACCACAACTGCAACAACAACGACCAAATTTTGGACAACCAATGAATCCAAATAATCCTAATCATCCCTTTAATCGACCTAGACTACCTCCTGGCTTTTTCTTACAAAACACTGTGTCTATGCGAACAGCAGGCAGACCCAGATTTAAAGACTATATTTCTCCTCATGAATTGACTCATTGCCAAAATTACGACAACCCTGAAAATTATTATGAACAAAATAACATGCACGAAAATAGACTTTCCCGGTTAGAGAATACTATAGATAAAATCACGGAAAAATTCGATCATTTTTTAGACGTTGGCCACGCGAGCAAAGGGAGCCCCCCGAATTCAACCTGAATTTAGTGAACAAACCTCTTCCCCACTTCGAAAATTATATAAACCCTAAAGTTGTCCCAACTAACGCAGTACTATCCAATGACCCGTTTATAATAGCCACACCCGCTGGCAAAAAGGATGGAGAGAAATCCTGCGCTTTCAATATTTATGACACATTCAATGTAAACTTAGAAACTAAATTTCATTTATTTCCCCTCTCCGACAAGTATGACATCCTATTAGGCCACAAAACAATGAGCCTATTAGGTCAGCATGAGCATAGACCTAAATAACAATATCCTTTCCTACCCCCAAGGTACAATTCCCCTAAAATTTACACTTAATACTCCTGAAAATAATTCAAATGTAATAAAATTAGAGCAAGGAGTTAATTTTATAGAACTACCCGTAAAGAATAAAGAACTAAAGTATGGCTTAATTAATGAAAATATAGTAATAGATGATAAAGTCATAATAAAAGAAGGCCTTTATAATATTAGTAACAATAAAATAAAGGCCTTTATCCTCACCACGGATGCCTCCAACTACGCAGTAGGAGCTGTCCTATCTCAGAACTTCAACGGAAAAGACCTCCCTATTTCCTTTGCTTCCCGTACTCTAAACAAACAAGAAGAAAACTACTCCACGGTAGAGAAAGAACTGTTAGCGATCGTCTGGGCTTGCAGACATTTTAGACCCTATATCTACAGACGGAAATTTACTATGCAGACTGACCATAGACCATTACAGTGGCTACATAATCTGAAGGAACCAAATTCTAAACTCATCAGATGGAAACTACAACTAGCCGACTTTGACTTTGACGTCAAATATGTACAGGGAAAGAGTAACGTAGTAGCAGACGCCCTATCACGAAATCCACCAGAAGAACAAAATTTAAATGCCTTAGAAACCTCTTCCCCAAATCCAGACGAATTCCTCTCCGCCCCTTCACCTGAAGATAGCGACGAAGTCATAGAAGACTTAGCAAGAGCCTTAAACATTACCGCTGAAGACGACAGTGAAAGTTTACAAACCCAGCATTCTCAAGAATCCTCTAACAGTCAAATCAAAATAGTAGACGACAAAGCCCGCTGTATTAACATAGAAAAATTCCAAATTGTCCTGACCCGCGGTAACCCTGAGATGAAAACTCTAATCGACAAACCTTTTAACAAAACTAGATACAACTGGTATACTAGGTACCCATACTCTAAAGACATAGAAGAATACTGCCTCGAATACTTACAACCGAACCACACATATGGTGTCCTGTGTTCACCCCCAATCGAAAACTCAGTGGACGAACAAATTTATGACCAAATCTTTGTCCACCTGTCAGACATAATAAAAGAAAAATTTCCCTCAGTTAAACTTAAACGTTACTATACTAAAAGACTTGACGTGACCGACACTTCAGAACAAGAAGAAATAATCCTAAACCGACATATAGGCAAAACCGCACATAGAGGCATTCACGAAGTTTACAATAACTTATCCCAGAGATACTACTGGCCGAAAATGCTAGAACATATAACAAAAACCATTAACAATTGCTCTCTCTGCAAAGAAGTAAAATACGAACGTAGACCAATCCGACAAATCTACGAAATTACACCTACTCCCTCCAAACCTTTTGAGAGACTTCAAGGGGACATACTACACTATAACGGTAAACAAATTTTCACACTTATAGACTGTTTCTCTAAAAAACTGTACGGATATTTAATTAGAACCTCCTCTGCAAATGAAATCGTCACTTCTTTGGAAAACTATTTAAGTTTATTCCCTTGCCCTAAAACAATCCAATTTGATAACGGAACCGAGTTCAAAAACGGACTAGTCGAAATTTTCTAAAATATAATAACATCGACACCCACTTCACTACCCCAAACCATTCAGACTCCAACGGACTAATAAACAGAGCCCATTCAACACTCATTGAGATTATGAATATAATAAAACACGAAAAAGACTACCCCATCAATAAAATTTTAAGACTGGGATTGATAGCCTACAACAATGTCATTGTTTCTAATTTAAAAATGACACCAAACGAAATAACTTTTGGACTTCAAACTAACACTTACTCACAAGACCTGATCCTAGAACAAAAGGTTAAGGAATATCACGATGACAGAGAACTGATAACACGCGCCCTTAAAGAAATCATTGAAAAAGAAAAGGAAACTCGGACTAACAGACTAAATCGAACTAGGGAAAACATAGAAATCCCTGAAGGTGAAGATTATATTCGCGATAAACAATATGGCAAAGCTAAACCGAAATTCAAAAGAGGGAACTATTCCCAAAAAACTAAACTGGTAACTACGCAAAAGAAATCTTTTAAAGTTCACCCTAATTTATTAAAACGGCCAAGAAAATTCACAAATCAAACTGACTCTGTAACAGACGCAGTGCATGTTGCAGACGCAAGCAGTCATGCACGTGTTACAACTGCTGACAATGGTGAGCCCAGTCATCAGCACACAGATAACTGACCTAACTCATGGACCTGGAATTATTCCTATTACGCTTAATAAGGCATATGTTATAGATGAATACTACACTTTTATTCATATTGCTGACGTAGAAATACTAGACACAGAACTAGATAAAACCTTTAACATTATCAGCACTACATACCAACTCAACAAAACTAACCAGATAAAATCACTCTTTAAATATATTACTACCTCCGTAATAAATTAGATCATCTAACTATTAACAAATCCAGAACCAAACGTGGACTCATTAACGGCTTAGGCAAAGCCATATCCTGGCTAACCGGAAACATGGATAGTGACGACAAGGAACGATATGACGAAGTCATAAATACCATCGAACGTAACCGTTTTCACCTTGAATACAACCTAAAGAACCAAATGGCAGTAAACAAAAGGGTGATTGATGAATTCAATCACGACATCCAAATTATCCGAACAAACAATGAAAAAAATGAAACACTTTTTCTCTAATCCAATAGCAAACCAAATCGATTGAATCAACAATTTAATTCTGTTTTCTTTAATCTAGTCCTTATAGCGAACAAAATCGACGATATGGAAGACTCTATAGAGTTTTGTAGACTAAATACTATTCATTCTAGCATATTACTTCTCAAGGATCTTGAGTTTCTACAAAAATTTCATAATATAACGTTCGTAACATTTGACCTCGAAGCACTTTGGCAATTAAGCAAAGTACATTGCTCAATCAGAAACTGGAACATATACTATTTCATTAGCATCCCACTAAAAACCTCTCCCCTTGAGACATACTTCCTTCTATCCTACCCAGTAGAGAAAAACAACCACCTCATGGCAATTCATGTCCATCCACCCTTAATACTAAAAATTAAAGATGAGTTATTTACGGCCACCTGCGAGGAAATCAATGGTGCTATATACTGTAACAATAAAACCAGTGTTAGAAATGACTGTATTCTCCAAATTATTACAAATACCAATCTTTTAGCATGTAAGACTGTATATACATCAAGTGCATCTTTTATTAAGTATATTCCTTTTGTAGATTATTATTTAACTTTTAGAACCAATAGAATTATAGTGAACAAAGGTAACAATAATGACACTGTATTCCTTACCAATACAAGTCTTATAAAATTAACTGAAGATGAAACTCTACTAGATAATAGAGCTATTCACATATATAAAGACTCTAAAGGCATATTAACAAATACCCAAGTATTTACACACACCAGCATAAACGTATCTTTTGAAGATTTACATAGAATTAACTTAAAAATGGAACCTCTAGAACTTTTAGAAGAGATACCTAGTAATTCTGTGTATATCTACTATTATGTTGCAATTCTAATAGTTCTGTTCCTGTTGTCTCTCTTGTACTTCTGCTGTGTCCATAGAAAGAAGGTAAATCCACAGCTGAGCACAACAAATGGAGTCCAACCGCAACCTACGCCTCGACAGCCATCACCAACCTCGATCTATCCCAGAATTTCTTGCCAATTGTCGCAGGAGCTCCAAACTTGAGGAGGGAAGAGTTATAGCACTATCTCCAGGAGACCAACCTTTACTGAATCAGCAGAAGTTGGCAACATATATATACCCCTACTTGAAATGGCTAGGCAGTTGCTTATTCACTTCGCTACTTAGAGGTTCACATAGTTGCATACACTGTTAGCCAGTATTTAAACACTATTTAAGTATTTAATGTATGTGTTATAAAATAAAAGTTTTTGAAAAGGTTTTCACGGTTCTTCATACCATAACTTCCATCACACCATTTTTTCAGACAATACAAAACAATCTGGTGTGAAACATCACACGACTTTCTCTTACTGCAATTTACACAGTTATTAACGACAAATTGCTGTCAAACGAGAGATTGACCTGTAGCAAAATAAAATAATCTAAAAAAATTGCATTAATTAGGAAAGATGAAGTCAGATTTTGTTATAATTTTTTTTTCTTCTTTCTACATCACCTTTATAAATGAAAATGGTATGTCCAGATAATAATGATAAGTTATAACGCATATTGAAACCTGCACAAGGACAGCCCCTTATACATATAATATATAAATATATATAAGAACAATTTTAATAGTATTATTTGGCATTAATGATAGAACAGCATGAGGATGACTGGTATATTTTTATTTTGTTGGTTGCAAAGTGAAGGTTTACAGTCCAAAATGTAGTAAAATATAGGTAAATTTATTTTGTAATATGGAAAAAATTCAATATGTGTAATATTATTATATGGATAATCGATATTTGTAATCGATATATTGCGATTGGCAGTGAAATACTATAGGCTGTGTGACGTTATCTGAATGGGAATTGTCTAGAAGGCAGTCGTAATAAATAAATCAATATGTATATTTTTAATCAATAAGGCAGTGGCAATGCTATTGCTGTGTGACGTCATACGAATAATATATTAAAAGGCAGTGGTTTTGTTATAAAATATAATAAAATCGATATTTCTAATCAATAAGGCAGTGGCAGATATAGTGATTTTGCGCATGCCCGAAACTAGCAGTGACGTCATAGGAGTGGGGATAAAGGTTACTATAGTAGATTTTATTGCCAGATGCAGTTCAGTTCTTTGTAAGTGCGCGTCCTGTTAAGTAAAGTGAAATATCAGCAGCAGCAGGTAGCTGGAAGGGGTAAGTCAATCTTTTTTTAAATTATTATTATTCTGATTGTATGGTGAAAGTTAGATGGCCAACCGTCATTGTGTTTGTATTGAATTTTCGTGAGATTGGGTTGAGCGGGAATAAAATTCTGAGATGCGGAGGGGGGGGTTAAGATAGAAGTGTACGTTGAAAACTACAGCTAGCGAGAGGACTACTATGGCCGAGTGGTTAGGGTGATGGACTTCCAACCTAAAGATTGTAGTATCGAATCGCAGGTAAGACAGGTTTTTTCATATAAAATAAAAAATAATTCCCCTCCTGCCCAGAGTAAGGTGATGATGGCGAGGGATGGGGAAGTTACAAATAGAAGTGTACGTTGAAAACTACAGCTAGTGGGAGGACTACTAAGGCCGAGTGGTTAGGGTGATGGACTTCCATCCTAAAGATTGTAGGATCGTATCCCAGTTAATAATTTAAAGTTTATTCTTATTAAAATAAAATAAAAAATACCCCTCCAGCCCAGAATAAGGTGAGGGGTGATGTTATAGTGTTAGGCTCCGCCATCTTGTTGTGGGGATGGGCTTTCAAGTTGGAGGTGGATAGTAAATGGAGTCATCTGTTTGGATGCTAGGTTACGGAGTGGGAGGAGAAAATAAGGTCATCGCATTGGATGTAGATTAAGGAGTGGGGGATGGAAAGAAAATGGAGTCATCGGTATGGATGTTATGTTAGGGTTGGGGGTAATGCATTGGATGTTGGGTTAACGGGTGGGGGACAAAATAGGGTCATTGGATTGGACGATAAGTGAAGGGGTGCGGATGCAAAGAAAATGGAGTCATCGATTTGGGTGATTAGTTAAGGGGATGGGGTAACTAGGCGTGGTTTAGGGCTTGTCGAAATCGATGATTGGGCGGTGGTGGGGGTAAATGGGTATGCCCTAAGTGCTCGTCGAGTTCGATGATTGATCGGCGGGTAGTGGTTGGGGAGGGGGTAAGTAGGCGTGGCCTAAGTGCTCGTGCACTTCGATGATTGGTCGTAGACGTGGCTTGGGAGAAATGCTGCAATCTGATTGGCTGCTCAAAAAAGGTGTGCCAGAACCGCCATTTCCCCTCTACTGTTACTGTAATAATGAGTTGAAGAAGTAACGCTAGGAAAAAATTGGTGGAAAATTTTGGAGGAGGGAACTTGACGGCAGCAGAGAAAAACATTTGCAAGTTCTACGAGGTCTTTCTCTGCCCTCTTCTTTCCTCAATTTGCCAGTCGTTTACGCCTTTTGGTAACCATCCCTGGGACATTCTTTTTAGGTATCCGAACCATAAGAGTCATTTTTTTTCTATTTCTTGTAATATATTGTTTTTTACTTCCCTCACTTCCCTAATCTGGGTATTCTTTCTTCTTTCTATTCTGGAAGTTCTTGCTGCCTGTCTCCAGAAGTCCATTTCTGTTGCCAGCAGTTTTGTTTTTTGTCTTTATAATCCATGCCTCTGTCCCATAAGTCATTATGCTGAGTATAATCGCTTTAAAAATATTCTGTTTTGTTTTCGACAGGATGTTCCTGCTCCACAGAACAGAGTTTAGCATAGAGATTGACTTTTTCCCTTCGCATATTTTTTTTCTTAATTTCCTAGTCACTAGACCCATTTATGTCTACTAAAGAGCCGAGATATTTAAATTGATGAACAATTTTTGGCTTTTTCCCTGAACTCAACTCGATTTCCTCTCAATTAGTACAATGATCATCCTTCGGATAGAAAATTTGATGCTTGTAGCTTCTTAGGTGGCTTTCCTCTAAGACTTGGTTCGGTTGCAGTTGGCTCACTTTCATGGAAGTTCTATATGTCAAGACAAGAAAATGTTTATCACAACCTTCAAAGAATGTTTTAAATTATTCCCCGTTCGTTATATATATATATATAAAATATTGTTAAAACATTGATTTTTCAATATTATTGTCTGTACATCAGTGGCGGCTCCTGACTTGGATAAGTGGGGGGTTCAACATTTTTTTTTTAAATTATTTACATTACCTATCATCATAACAGCTTGGCTAGATAGAAATCATGAAGTAAGCCAGGAGGCAGGTAAAACTTGCATCCCTCCCACAGACACACACACACACACAAACCAGATAGCAGTTTTACAGCAACACTAGACGAAACTTTAAATACACTTATAGATAAATATGTGCAAACTGATGATATTAATTCGGATGTTGAATACAATAAGAATATAAGGCAACAATCTATGGAATACTCCAGCTGTCAATCCGATGATATACCATTCACAAGTCATGAACTCAAATCAATTATTCAATCATTTAACCCCAAAAAAACTCCAGGAGAAGATGGATTCAACCAGACTATCATTTTTCAAACTTACTATAGATTGCCTATTTTTGTTTTAGCTTTGTACAATGAATGCTTAAAGCAGGGGAAATTTCCAAACTTATGGAAAAAGTCCATTATAGTGTCCATTGTAAAACCTGGTAAGGAAGATTCAAATGAAGTTGACAAGTATAGACCAATTAGCCTGTTATCTGTTTGGGGCAAGATACTCGAAAAATTACTTATAAATAGAATTATGTATCACCTAAATAAAAATGATCTACTCAGTAGCCGACAATATGGTTTTACCCCACAGAAGAGTACAGAAGATGCAATAATGAAGGTCAAAGAATATATGGATAGTGCTTTAAACCACCAGGAAATAGCACTATTAATTGCACTAGATGTGAAAGGTGCGTTTGATGCTGCGTGGTGGCCGGCTATTCTAGTGCAATTGAAAAACTTTGACTGTCCGCGAAATCTGTACCACTTAACACGAGATTATTTCGATAATAGGCAAGCTGAAATAAGAACTAACGTGCTAACCGTGAGTAGGAAAGTTACAAAGGGCTGCCCACAGGGTTCATGTTGTGGACCCGGTTTTTGGATTATACAATTTGATTCCCTGTTAAAAGAGAAATTTCCGTTAGATGCTTTGGTAATAGCGTTCGCAGATGACTTGTTGATAGCAGTGAAAGGTGATAGCGCTCTGGAAGTGGAATGTTCAGCTAATACTTGCATGAAAATTGTAGAACGCTGGTCAGACAATAATAAAGTGGCTTTTAATAGCCAAAAGTCAAATGTACTGGTTGTCAACAGAAAGCATGTTGATACAAGCGTATCTGTGTTCCTAGGTGGTAAACGTTTGAATATTGTACAAGAGCTTAAGTATCTTGGTGTCATCTTCGATTCGATGTCTTGGAACAGTCATATAAATCGGATCTGTGAAAAAAGTCTGCAGCTGGCAAATCAGTTGTCGCGTTCAGCGAAGGTTTACTGGGGAATTTCCTCGGAAGCATTGAAAATCATCTACGATGTTGCCTTGATTCCCCTCCTTACCTATGCATTGCCTGTTTGGTATAAAGGGCTTAGTAAAAAATATAACATAAATAAGTTACGGAAAGTTCAAAGATTGTTTTTATTAAGAGTGATCAAAGGTTTCCGCACGATTTCTTATGAGGCCACGTGTACTATTGCAAACGTTACACCTATTGATATCAAGTTAGCACAAATTTATCGAAATAGCTCTAAAAATGGACTTGCCTACAAAGCAGTGTCATTGGATACACCCAGGTTTGGTACCGGAAATAATTTTTGAGAATACTCCAGGATACTCAAATTTTAGGTTACAGATTTATACGGATGGCAGTAAGAAGAACGGAAAGGTTGGTTGTGCATTTGTCGTCTATCTAGATGGCGAAGAATTCTTGGAAAAAAAGTTTCGACTTGCGGAACAATGTTCTAATAATCAAGCTGAACTTTTGGCCATATTAAACTGTTTGGAGTGGCTTGTTAACAGTGCCTTTTCGCCGAATAATTCCCTCGACCAATCTGCTTTAGAACAAGTAATCGTCAGAACGGACAGTCAAGTAGCTCTGGATTCCATAAACGATCAAAACAACCATATGCGTTTGGTAGAAGGGATTCGGCGTGCTCTGATAAAACTTCAGCGGAGACAATGTAGGTTGGCGTTCAATAAAGTGCAGGCTCATGTCGGTGAAGTAGGGAATGAGAGGGCTGATATGTTGGCAAAGCAAGGGGCTGAAGATGAGGATTTACCGCTTTCCTTCGAATTTGCTCCTAAGACTTATGTAGCCTACTTATTGAAACAGAGAATGCTACAGGAATGGGAGCAGTATTGGTCAAGAACAGAAAAAGGAATTCACACCAAAGAATTTTTCCCGACTATAAGCTCACGAATAAAGTCTCAAATTACGGTAACCTACAAAACAACGCAACTGCTCTCTGGGCATGGACGAAACAGGGCATACCTTCATCGCTTTCATATACTGCCAGATCCAGTATGTCCTTGTGACTATTTATCGTGGCAAACATGGGAACACATCATATTTCAATGTGGACTGTTTGAAGCAGAAAGAGCTTCTCTAATAAGGAATCTTATTACTAGGGGTTTCAGGTGGCCACTAGCGAAATGTGACTTAGTGAGTGACAGTGAATTCTGTGGATTTTTTGAACAGTTTATTAATACAGTAGACTTTAATATTTTATAATTATATTATTTTACAATTATATATATTAATTAAAAAAAAAAAAAATAGCACTTCAGAGGAAAATCTAATCCCAAAAGTGGCCTTAAATAAATTTTCCCAGGGAAATGGTTTTGATAAAAGTTGTAGATCTTTTGTACGTTTAGCTGATATACGATGTTTGGAGAAAATCGTCCGAACCATTTTCGAGAAAATAGCGAAAAAGTACAAAAATTAACCAGTAAAGTGGTACTTCCGGTTGAAGAATTTTGACAGATAACCTACTGTCGGCTCCCATTGTGATATCTAAACGGAATATCAAGTTTTAACTAATCTACGTCTTTTCATTTTTGAGCTATGCTGTTCACATACACAGACCATTTTCTAAAAACCACTTTTTTAGACTCAGGGGACTTCGAAACATATATTTCCGGTGAAAACTTGATATCGAAAATTCTGACACGATTACAATACTTGCTCAGTAAAAAACACGTAATAGAGGAAAGTAAATTTTGAAATGCTGAAGCATTGGTTCAAATCATTTTTGGATTCTTCCTAGAATTTCAAAATACACATAGGAAATCAGCCTGAATCATAAAATCTTTTATAGAAAAGTAAGAAAAAGTCTTGTTAGGGTTTCATCCAGAAATGTAGAAGGTACAAATGAAAACGATCAATCATATATCTCCAATAGTTGAAAGGTTTTTTAAATATGATTTCAAACGGAGTACATACAAGAAGTTAATTGTAGATGTTAGTACCAAAATATCATCACTTTTGGCTGTTTTTTTTTTTTTAAAAAAACAGCAATTAACAAAAAAATCTTACAGGAAAACAGAAATTTTAATTGTATATTCACATCAGTATGTGCGAATGGTGTGAATATATGTGTATGCTATAGTAAGTCGAGAGTGTAACCCGACTCGTTGCTCTATTCAATTATACTGCTGACAGATAAAAGCATACTCCCTTCTCTTCTTTGGAGACCCTTTTTAAAAATTGAATTATTATTTTAAGTCCAATTAACACCCCACTCTGGGTTGTATACTGGGAGTAGAGATCCCTTTTCTAAGTGGGCGTATAGAGTAAGCTTGAAGGCTTGCCTCTCGGTCCGGCTGTAATACGAACCGTTGTGAGACAGTGTTTGCTAGCAGGGGCCAGTTAGTGGCTGTTCTTCTCACCGCAATTCTATACCCGTCTCAAAACAACATATCTCACATTCTTTCTATAGAAAAAGCTAAAATGTGTAATCCTGACAAAACATATTTATCACTTGCTGCCCTCTCATTTACGGTTCTTCATAAATAAAAGATCTTGTGTGAAACACTCACACGAATTTCTATTACACCTGTTAATACAGTTGTATATAAAATGACAAATTTTCTTTAATAGGGAATAAGTACCAACCTACCCAAACAGATAGAGAAATGAAGAAAGCGCCAATTACACAAAGCCAAACCCCCATGTATTTGAAATTTAACACCAAACATTGCGCAAAACTATTGTATATAAATGCTTTTTTTTTTTTCTTTTTTTTTTTATGGAAAACGTTTCATGTAAAAGTCAGTAAAGTCCCATTTCCGGTTGATGGATTTTACCCGAAACTTTACCCAAAGCGGAGTACGAAGTTTGAGATGTTTGCAATTTTTCGTTTTGAGTTATTTTTTTAATACACATACACACGTACACACCGACCATTCACTAAAAACATTATTTCCGTTCACAAGACGCTCTAAAACATGTATTTCCAGTGCAAACTCATTTTCGAAAAGTTGACACGATCGCAAAAGAATGTAAAAACCGACCAATTAAAAAAAATAAAATCAATATTTCCATACATTTTATAAATTAATGGCTGTGTTCTGTACCTTATCTCTCTTGTCGTTCCTTCTACATTTCATACATATCTCATATCCGTTACTTGAATTTGCTTCTTATGTTTAGAATTCAAAGTCCATGATTCGGAGGATTCATTTTCAGGAACTTTGATCTGTATACCACCATCATTGTTTCCTTGCTGACCTCTCTTCTGTTGAGGAATGCTTTTCTAATTGCGTGGAATATTCTGCCAGCGGTCCCGATTCTTTTCACTATAACACTATCTTATGTAGCCGGTCTTGTTCAAATGGGCGCCTAGATAACTTAAAATGAACTACTTGTTCTAGGCTATTATCGTTTAACCTTATCACTCCCAAATCCTTCCCGGCTTTTTACCAGTCCTCATTATCTTTATCTTTATTGGATTGATGGTTATATTAATCTTTTGTAGTTCTGCTTGAAAGATTTTTAAATTGTGTAGGAGGTTTCGATCGTTATATGCCAGGAACAACAATATCATCTTCAAAATTCACATCTTTTTTTTTTTAATAATGCGGTATAAAATTATTTTTTGTTTTTGTTTTCGGTTATTATATTTGATTTATATTCTAATGGAGTGCATATTAAAAAAAAATGACCGTGTTTCAATAAAAAATACATTTTTTATTACCTTTTATGCATTTTTTTATTATGTTCAAAATATAGCCCATTGTGATTGACTGTTGCAAGCCATCTTTCTGCCGCCACTTATATCCCCTGCTAATAACATTCCTTGAGTTTGGAATCATTAAAGCTCTTGCACTCCAGTTTCAACTTCGATGAAGTAATTAAATTTTTACTTGCAAAGAAAGTGTGCCATAGACCGAAACAAGTCGGATGGAGTTAAGTCTGTTATAAAAGAAGTCCAATGCCATCAGGTTCTTCGACTTTTTTCTTTAGGCTGACAGGAGGTGTGTGGCCGAACGGTATCATGCTGGAGCAAAACTGGTTTGCTATTGACTAAAGCTGGAGTTGTTGGCAGTAAAGGTTGGAATTTATGGAAAGTCCATTGGGAATAAATTCATGAGAATTAATTACTCCTTAATATTTCCAGAAAACGCACAAAAATTTCTTTTTCTGCCATTTCTGTATTGCACCAATCGGGAATACCGTTAAACCGCCATCCAACCATTGACCACCTGTCTCAGGATTTCTTCAGTAAATAAATCCTTAGAGCATCAGAGACATTTTCCGTGGTAGCATGCTTCATTTTGTGGTCATCGACCGGTTTCGGGCGTTCGCCCATCTTCAGGATACGTTTTTCAAACAGTGTGACAACACAGATTTGCACAGAGCAAATTTAGTTTACACACGCCCGAAACCGGTCGATGACCACAAAATAAAGCAGGCTACCACGGAAAATGTCTCTGATGCTTTTCAGCTCTGCGGAATCAACCACCACAACAAGTAAATAAATCCACTTCTCATTATGATGAAGTCATATGTATCCCTATTCTTTTGTGGAAGCGCATTTTAGATGAATATTTTTAAATAGAAGTTGAATAGTATTCATTCACCTGGCGGCTTATTGAGGCGTAATTTCATACGGCATTAACCTACATCTCCCTTTTATATTTCCCTATAATATGGAATTGGCAGCTAATGGTGTATTTACACACTGCCTGTTCTACAGCTATTGCAAGTTTACTTGTGGTTGCATTTGTCTTGACAGCTTCTCGTAAAGCCTCAATGTTAAATAATAGCCACCCTGAACATGTCTTTCTTTCTAATTTTTATGATTTTTTTTTTAAACCAGCGCCAAGCAGTAAGCTAATCAATGACACCTATCCTCTCTTCGATTTCAAATAGAGCATGCATAGCTTCAGCAGCATATACACTGTTTTTCCAGTAGTGTGGAAAAAATTACTATTAAACAGAGTAAAAATTACTATTAGATACTTATTATTATTAGACAGAGTCCTGACTTTCTAAAAAAAACTACAGGAACTAGAATAGCCACTAGAAACACTACAGAGCCTAAAGACAAATGTATAATTTTGTAAACATCCGAAGTATGTGGATTGGTTTTAAAGTCCATGGAACTTCTTTAGTTAAAAAATATCGAAACGGTCCTTTTTTTTTAGACACCCTATTATGTATAATTAATTACATTAATTTGTATTATTAATTGCATTTAAGAAAAAATCGTGTGTCTTTCAGACCAGATTTTTTTTTTTTTTTTTTTTAATATATAAAAAAGACGGATTAACACATTTATGAAGATTAAATTTATGATGAAATGTGCTTTTAACAAGTAAACTTGATTTTATAATTTTTAATAGAATAAAAAATGTTAAATATTATTAATTTACATTTGGACTAAGAACTTATCCGAACTTCTACGTATTGATAATTAATGCTTTAAAATGTTCGTTTAGAAGTTAAAACATTTTCAACAGAATATAAAGGTAAAAGTGTTCAGGGGCTTTTAATAGACGTTCTTATAAAATACGTTTAATCCTTAAAACTCCATCCTTTTATAATACATAATAAATAGAACCTTTTTAATAAGTACCAACATGGTCAGTATATAGTGTCAACATTTATAATGGATTACAGGAAAATGTGCCACAATGTTATTGTTATTCTAAATACGCTATCTTAGGTTTTTTTGTTTTTATATATTTTTTATTTAAAACAATACTTAGAAAATATTCACATCAGTTTTTCTTTAAATTTCAAATTTTATTCGTTTTTAGTAACGTAAAAATGAGGTGGTGTAGGGACGAGTAACTATCTAGGCGGACAGTAAAATTATTAAATTGTAGTCTAGAGGTTTTATATCTGTGTATTTCAAGTTCAAAGGAAGTCGTTATAATCGTTTTCGAGAAAATTCCAAAAAACACTTAGAAGATTTATTCTCTAATGTTACACTTGGCGTAACCAATTCTCTTGCAAGTTTTAAATTCTAGCATTCCTCATAGTGTACCTTAATATTATAAAGGTGGTAAAACCATACCACTTTAGTAGTACTTTAGAGTAAAACTAAACGCTACTGTTCCCCCAGAACCTCATTAAAGAAAAAAAATTTCTTGGGAAATGTTTCATATAAAAGTGAAATAGGTATTTATGTCCGTAGATATGGTATACGAAATTTAAAGAAAAATCATTGGAGCCGTTTTTAGAGAAAATCATGAGAAACTGATAACTATTCAGTTAAGTCGCATTACCGGTTGATCAAAACCTTGTTGCCTAGAAGCGGATGTAATACCTAAACGATATTCCAAGTTTGAGCTTGCATTGATTTTTCGTTTTTTAGATATTTTGTTGGAACACACACATACACACAGAACAGTTTCTAAAAACCACTTTGACAACCACAAATTGAAAATCGGCGCGATCTTATACTTAAAATAGTAAGAGAAACAAAACTGGTATATACTCACACACCACTTTCTCTTACTACAATCAATTAGTTATAACTGATACATTTTCTTCACGCTTGGAATGTTTACTGACGTCAATATTAAATAGGTAGGATCATCTAAGAATGACGGCACTTTTGAGTGAAGCGTGCTCTCTTAGCTCTCCGGAAAAACTCTGTAAAATCAGGGTTTTTTTTTTTTCCTGAAGAAGTAATTTAAAAGAATATTATAGGTCCATACACACCTGTGGTTGGTGTTCGAAGATTAAAAAAACTGGAGTCATTGCAGGGAAAAATCACAATAAAATCGCACATTCGGTAAACTGATTTACTCGGATTTCAGCAATAGATATAATTCTAAATAATAATGAATTTCGGTATACTAACTATAAAATTTGTCAATTAGATACAATTTGGTAAACTGTAATAAGAGAAAGTTGTTTGAGTGTTTCACATCAGATTTTTTTCGCATTTTAGAGATCCCAAAAACTCATAATTTTGGTGAAATCTTAATTTCGAAAATTTTACAAGATCGCAATGACTAGATGACAACAATTCAATAAGAGCAAATCATATGTTTTATACATATATAATATTTTTGTGTTCAGGGAGCAACTTCAGAAAGTTATATATCACAAAATTTGGAACGATTGCAACATTTTTCTTTGTAAGTGAACGATAATAGTCGTATCAATGTATGAAATTTTGAAAAAACTTTTCCCTAATTCAATATCGATCTAGTTTGTGTAATATGGTTATTAATGCAGTTTTAAAGCAAGTAATTGTTAGAAAGTTTGCTAAAGCTGGGTTGTACGTAGGGAGATACAGTGTGGAAAACTAGGTGGGCTGGTAATTGGGGGTGAGCGCCTTGATAAGAAGGATATGGTGATAGTTAGACTGGCCTGTGTAAGGAGCTACCTAGCTCACGGAGCTAATAGAGCTGCATGTGTCGGCCGTCTGCTAACTAAATCACTATGCCCACCTATCTACTCTACCTTTCAAAATTAATACTACCAATACATAATATCTCAATTGGCCACGCTCTTGTAAATTACACTGCATTTTACATATATCTGCATAGAGATTTACATTTTACATACATGTAATTATTACTTTCAAATTATAGCTCTGCAGAGGAAGTCTAGGATTGTGTCAGTTTTCGAAATTGAGTTTTCTCCGGAAAACATGTTTAAAAAAGAAAAAAAATCTCAAAAACGAAAATTCCAGGAAGCTCAAACTTGGTATCCCGTTTACGGAACTACCAACCGCATCAGACACGAAAGATTGAGGCACAATCCATCAACCTATAATGAATGTGAGAAGGAGAGAGAGAATTAGAGAGAATCGTTTTAGAGAATTTAACTAAATTATATGCTGAACACTGTATAATGAACACTAACTACAAGGACTTTACAAGTATATAGAAGTTGGGTAGCGAGTGATGAAAAGGTGGTAGATAGGTGGCTGACTTGACTGGATGTACTGTTGTAAAAGGTCGTAAAACTGCTGTCGCTCTATTTATATAAATCGAACTATCCCTTCCTAGTCTGGCCTAAGTGGGGAGTAACTAACTTTTGATTCATTTAATATCTCCTTCTTCGCTCTTCGGATCCTATGTATCTTTAATTATTCGGATCCCATTGCAAACCGCAAATGTGACTTTAATGAAGGTTTTTTTTAATTCATTTTTTTCGCGATTTTCTCGAATACAGCTCTAACTTTCAACAAAGAAATGTGAGCTGTTCCGAAACCAATGTGGTTAAGTTCAGTTTTTGAAATTTACAGATTTAGTAAATTTTAATTAAATAAATAATATTCTTTTTATTTATTAAAGGATTTATTCTATGCTTCCTTGTTTTGTTTTTTTCTACGACAGAACCTTTTTTTTTTTTGTATAATTTGAGAACATGGTTCTGCCATCTATATAATAGACTGCATAGCGAAGCGAATGACAACGGCATGAGAATGATAAATTTCGCTGCCTCAAAAAACTTGGTAGTGGGGAATACTCTTTTTCAATAGAAAAAATCCATAAGGCAACGTGGAAATCACCGGATGGGATGACGCAAAATCAAATCGACCACTTACTGATAAGTAACAGGCATAGATCGAGCCTGATTAACGTGCGCACATTTATGGGTGCGAATGTGGACTCGGACCACTATCTTGCAATCGCTAGAGTGAGAGCGAGAATAAGCAGGCGTAAGTTCGATAAACAGCCGGAAAATTAAGAAGATTGATGTTTCAAAACTTATAAATGAGAAGATCCGAGAGAAATATCAACAATAATTTGGGGCATACATTGAGGAGTCACCTACTCCAGAAGACCTTGGCACCCGATGGGAAAAATTTTCTGGGGCCCTAAATAAAGCTGCACAGAGCACCCTTGTTTTTGAGGAAAAACCGTCTAGGAATCCGTGGTTTGACGACGAGTGTGAGAAAATCACTCAAGAAAAAATAAAGCATATAAACAGAAGCTTCAAAGAAGTTCAACCAGGGCATCTAGGGAGGAATACTGCGCCAGAAGGCGAAAAGAAAAGAAAATCCACAGAAAGAAGAAAAGGCAGTGGGAAAATAAAGAGCTGCAAGAAATCGAAAAATGCAGAAATGCTAATGAATCTAGAGTTTCCTTCCAGAAAATAATTAAAGGAAAAGCCCCATTTAAGCCGAAAATTAGCGCCTATCGACTCGAGAATGGCTTACTCACTACCGAGAGAGAAGAAATCATAAACAGATAGTCAGATTACTTCCAGCGCTTCTCTGATTTTGTGTTGTAGGGCAATTTTAACATACCCCGATTAGCAGGGGATGAAATTGAGCCTCCAGAAGAGGATGAGACTGAACGAGCAATCGAGAAAATCAAAAACAACGAAGCTCCTGGATGTGATAACCTTCCTCCAGAAATTTTTAAGCACGGAGGGCAAGAATTGCTGAAAATGCTCCAAGAAATCATCCTCATTATCTGGACTAGAGAAGAAATGCCACTACCGTCTCCCAATTTATAACAAGGGAGATCAACTGGAATGCAGTAATTACAGAGGAATCTTGTTGGTGAACTGCATTTACAAGATCCTGTCCATCATATATGCAAGGCTCCTTCCTTATGTAGATGCTGAGATAGGTGGGTATCAGCGTGGATTTCGGCGAGATAAATCCAGAATTCAATTTGCAAATCCACCATCTTTTCATAGATTTCAAGGCAGGTATGACAGCACCAATCGAGAAGAGCTGTATAAGGCCATGTTGGAAATGCGTTTTCCGCCTAAACTTGTTCGTCTGTCTGGTTAGACTGCCGATGGAAGGAGAGAAGTGCGATGTGCGTATAAAAGAGCACCACTCATCCAGCTTCACCACGCGCAAAGTTGTGAGACAAGGAGATGCATTGGCATGTCTGTTGTTTAATCTGGCCCTCGAAAAGGTTGTGCAGAATTCTGGGATTCAGACAAGTGGGACGATATTCCATAAGTCTGTCCAAGATACTTGCTTATGCTGACGTCGACATCATTGGAAGATCGTTCGACTCCATGAAGAATGCATTTCTTGATATGGAAAGAGCGGCTAAGAAGCTCAGGCTGGAGGTGAACCAGGCAAAAACCAAATATATGCATGCTGGTGGAGCGACAACCTCGGCTTTAGCGCAGTTAAAGCATTAGGCGATTATAATTTTGAGCAAGTGGATAGGTTTTGCTGCTTAGGTTCACTGATTACTGGAAGCAATAACGTGTTCGAAGAGATAAGAAACAGAGTGATGGCGGCTAATAATGCTAGTTCGGACTGAACCGCCGTTTTTTGCGGAAATTATTTTAAGGGGATTCTGAGAAATTTGCGACGTTAAATTTCAAATGTTGTATGGTGTTAGTTCAATATTATTGGCCTTCTCTTCTGGAGTACTATGTAATCACTTCTACCACTGCCGATTGGTACTCGTCTCCCCACCATCTACGTAAGTATATATTTATTGTAGCAGAAGTGAGTAAAATTTGAAGTTTAAAGAAAATTTGGTATTTAATGTAAATTCAAATTTGCCGCCAACTGCGTAGAATAATTTTATTTGGAGGGTGGTATTGTACTACCTTGATAATAATTTACTAATTTAATAGGCTGTGTCCTAAGAGTAGAGAGGGGGTAGCCTATGCATTTTCAGCTCTCTGAGTCAGTCGCCATTTTAAGCTCAAAGTAGTAAGTCTTTATGCATTACTCCCTTGAATAGGTCACATTGTAATACCTATACAATTCATGCCAGTTTGGTTGCCCTTAATTGTGAAAACCAAAGTTTGTCAATTCTGGTTTTACTGCGTAGTATTAATAAACTGGTCCATTCGACTTAGCGGCTCGGGCCTGCATAAGTTTATTGTGAAATCACATGCTTGTTACTTCCGGTTGTATGGATCAAGTCTCAAGAGTTAGAGGCACATAAGAATTATTTCCTTATTCCTATTTTTGCCTCTCTCCTTTTCCCCGATGTGGATTAAGTATATATGGGTCTTCCAACAAAGAAATCTGCGTTTCAAGGTAAGCGCCATTCCTTTGACTGTTGAAAGTGATAATAAATCATATTTGCTACCTATTTTTAAATTTAATTTATATATTCATTTTTTTCCCATATAATTTTAATTTCCTATTTTCTCATAAATTATACCCTATTACATACAGTCCACTCAACATTTTCATTCAATTTATATTTTTGCTGTTTTTTTTATTAAACAGAGCCCACCCGAGGCTCTGTGAACCCCACTCATAGACACCTACTGGGGTAATTGACCTGCACCCAGACCTGATAATTCTGGATTATTTCTTCTGGGGATACGTGAAATATAAAGTTTCTACCTCATCTTAGTATATATTTTTAATTCTCTTTCCTGTATTTACTTATACGGAGCTTACCAGAGGTTGAAATAACAGGGTGTAAAGAAAGCTCATTTTATTTTTTATTTCTAGTTATTTATTATACATATATGTTACAATTGATATAAACCTACATGGTTAGTGTGAGTGTTCACACCAGATTTCTTCAGTAAGTAATAGTTCAGTTAGTAACATGTCTTGGTCCACAAAACTACTGGCTTCTTTTCGCAAGCTGGACATTAATAACGTATTTCTCGTCGTTTTTCTCGCTCATAGAAACAAACACGACATAATAATAATAATTTCAAATTAGTCCACATATTTTTTTAAACGAAAATTTAAAGTAGATATTTTTATTGAACAAGAAAAATCCGTTGAATATTCGTTAAGATATTCAGTGTTGAATGTAAAGAAATTCTCTGCCTTCTGGTTGCTATTATTCCACACTCTTCTTGAATTATAGTCAAATAAGACCAAAACATATTTTATGGAGTAATGAATGTAAATTTACCAATAATGGATTATTGAATAGGTGGAATTTCCGAATATGGGCAAATGAAAATCCAGATATTACATATCGCACGCAGTGTCAGGCAATAATTTCGATAAATATGTGGTGCGGCCTTAATCGGAGTTCAATTTGTAGGTCCGTATTTTTACAATGAAACATTGAACGCAGACAGGTATCTTCATTTTGTTAAGTAAAGTCCTCCCAGATCAGCTTGAAAATGTCCCTCTAGCACGCCGGCAAATTATGTACTGCCAGCAAGATTGATGTCCAGCTCATAATGCGAGGATAATGTTATCTAGATCGCACTTACCCCAGGTAATTGATCGCACTGGGGTAATTGACCTGCACCCATACTTGATATCTCTGGATTATTTCTTCTGGGGATACGTGAAATACAAAGTTTCTGGAAATTTAAACCCCTTCACCTATAGAAAAACTTGAAGAAAATTAGAATGTGCGATAAGAAGTGCGAAAATTATCACATACGGGGGTCATTCAATAAGTAACGAGACAAATCGCTGCAGCTCAAAAACGATTTATTTTATCAATACGAAACTTTGGCTACTTTTCAAGATAGTCCCCAGCAACATTTATACACTTGTCCCATGGTTCTTCTAATTTGTGTATGCCTCTGGCATAAAATTCTTTGGGTTGATCTCGAAGCCACTTTGGCACCTGATTTTGAACTTCTTCATTAGATGGGAAATGTTTCCCACGTGAGCCTCTTTAAGGGGTCCAAATGGAAGTCCGATGGGGCGAGATCGGGGCTGTAAGGAGAATGGTATCACTATAATACTGGCTGTTGATGGTAATACGTCTGTTGTTCTCAATTAACGCGTTAATGCGAGATTCGAGGGAGGAAGTTGCAACTTCCATTGGTCGTCCACTTTCGTTGCTCGTCACAGACAATTACACGGCCACTTTTAAACTGTTCTACCCATTTGTAAACATTCGAACGGTTCAAACAATTATTCCCGCACACATTCAACATTCTTTCGTGGATTTCAATACCTTTGATAACCTCTGCAACTAAATATCTAATCACTGAGCATTGTTCTTCTGAGGTGCAAGCTCGAGCGGACTCGGCATTGTTAACTGAATACATTTGAGGTTATGCTTACCAAATACTCTCGAACAGCTGATGAGAAACAAAGTACAAGGATGTCAACTTGACGCACTGAAACTCTTGTATTGATTAAACAAACCGTTTCTGAGTAGAGTGATTTGTCTCGTTACTTATTTAATGACCCTCGTACAAAACACTTAAGGTCTGTGGTGCTTTATGGGTCGAAATCTGGAAATAAGGCTGAATTGTTAGGGAGGAAAGTGTTGAGGACAATTTTTGGACCGGGGAAATATATAAGATCCACAAAAATTAAGAATTAAAAAATTTATTTAGAGAACTAGTGATTGACTTGTGTCAATCATTAATTTGGGAAGTTTATGCTGGCTGCCTATTGCGTAGAATGTAAGTGAGGAGAGGCCCTAGCATATGTGGCTGACCTGGGTGCGGTGGATGCACGATCTGGCACATGATTTGGGGCGGATCAGGATTGGATAATGTAGCAGGTGACAGAGAAACCTAGCAACTCTTGCTGAAGGAGGCCGAGGTCTACTTCGGACCGTACAACCGTGGAAAGAAAGAGAAATGAACCTCAAAACATTCTGGTGAAAACTCAGTTTTGAAAATTTGAACTATTGCAATTCTTCCTCTTACCAATAGTAATAGAAAGTAAAAACGATAGATAAAGTGAGTGGTAAAGAAAGGTGTCAGTATGATCATTTGTGCTATGGACTGAGCTCAAGAGAAGAGAAAGTAGCGGTTGCCATATTACTTGGCTTTTGTTTGCAGCTTAGAGAACAGAGAAAGATGCATTTAGTTTTGAGAACTTTACAAAGCATTCTCTGGAGGCGCTTCCAAATTTCTACGATAAGTTGTTCAGAGTAGTTTAGAATTGTTTAATAAAGTGTAAATGTATGCTGTTTACTTTTGAGAGTTGGGTCTGTGGTTGAACAATCTATGTATCACTCTGTATGTCTTTTGTATAGTAAGCTTGGCTCTCATACCTTTGAGCCAAGCTCTGTGGTTATTGGTTAGTCGCCAGACATGGTTTTTCCAAACTAACAGGCAGTGATGGTGGTACAGGAAGTATATATGTATGAAATCATGTTTAGATAAAAAAGGGGAGCCAACAAACGAAGTCTTCATTTGAATCAGACAGCCAAAGTCCTCCATTAATGAATGTTGTTTCCCTGCATCACTGATGAACTGGAAAAGCTTTAATGATAAGCTTTCTTTAATAAAGTGCTACTTCAATACATTCTATAGTTCCAGCACCATGTAACTTTAAATGCAAATATTCTAGTTGAATGATATAGTCATTACGATTTGAAAAAAGAAAGAGGCGTGTATATATACCTAGTCCTGCCCTAAATACTAATATAATAGTTCAATCAAGGATTATAGAAGTTATAAAATATCGTTATCTGTTGCACATTGCACCTTACAGGTAAAGCTCTAAATGCTAGTCAGTATGAATTAAGTTACAGAAAGTATTGCTGTAGTAGCTGTTCACAAAGTGGGCAAATCATATTCTCTTTTTTTTTTTTTTTATTATTTACAACTACATTATCATGTATCAAGTAAATCTGATGAATGAAACTATGTACAAGAGTTGTCCATTGACAACTCTCCCAAATATTTTTAATAAGTGAGGAAGGAGATGTACAAACGGAAAATAGGCCATATGGATGAGAAGAGCTTTGGAAAATATTAGGAAGGATTTAGTGAAAAGGTTTAATAGGAAAGTTATGCTGAGGGGAAAGATATTTACATAATATACATATTTACATTATTACATATTTACGTTTGTTTGTCACTCTGTCAGAAGATCTCTCGGCCACTGACGTTTCAGTCTTCTGACAGGGTTTCCAGGGGTGGAATGGGAAGCAAGTTCTTGGATGAAAGGGTTATGATGTTCTGGGAGGGATGCATGGAATTTTTTGTATCGGGATAAAATGAGGTCGCGGACAAAAGGGATATTTAGGTCTTTGTGAATGATGGAGTTACAAACATAGAAAGGAGCGTTCGTGACATTACGAAGGATTTTGGATTGGAAGGTTTGTAGTCGGAGGTAATTGGAGCGCTTGGTTGAGCCCCACACTTCGATTCCGTACGTCCACAGAGGCTTGAGTACAGTGTTGTAGATTAGTACTTTGTTGTCTAAGGGAAGACAAGAACGTCGGTCGCGTAAACGTGAGAGTAATTTGTATCGTCGATTTAATTCCTGTCTCTTGAGTCTCTGTGAGGATTCCAAGTCAGTCTTTTGTCCAAGTAGAGTCCTAAGTAGCGAACTTATCAACAGTAGGTAGGAATTGTCCGTCAAGTTGTACTGGAGAACATATAGCTCTATGGAGAGTAAATGTAATATGATAATGTGATGGATGCTAGAAATATAAAAATATAATTAATTTGAAATAATCAAAAATATCAAGAAAAATGTAAAATCCCTTGCAAAAGGACTATTCAGGTAGAAGACCACTATTGTCTTTTAGAGTTAATGAACTTGATAGCATTGTCTACCCCTTCTTCTGACAGGAGAAGATTTGAACGAACAATTAGAAGACATTCCTTCAAGAACAGTCTGCATTCTGCCAACTAACAAGAACAGTCTGAAACAGACATTCAAGCAGAACATTTGTTTTTCGCTCTCTTAGAATCAGTGACAGTTTAAGTTAAAACATAAGGGTTTATTCCAACTAATTTTCAGTAAATCAATAAGCATATTGCTGTGTTATTGAATAGTATTTAAATATCTTTAAAGAATATATTTAATTTAATCTACCAGTGTTTTCTTAATTATTCTTATTACTTCTCTCTCTTAAAACTTACAAATACAAGCCCCTTCACTAAACGCTCAAGCCACTACAAGCTACCCCTACACTACAACATCACACCATAACATTTCATTGGTGCCAGCTGTTTGGGATATTTTATCAACCAGATCCACAAATTAACAAGTACATACAATTTTCAATTTACTAATTAAACAAATTATCCGTCAGATAATTTTATTGCTTTATCAATTATTTTCACAGCGGAAATATCTTAAATATTTAACATAATTGAATTTTCAATTGAATATCATTTTTTAAATTTGTGAATTTGTACCACTGGCCACTTATTCTCTGTGAATTTTGAATTTATGAGTGTTCTTAATAGATCGCAAATTATGAAGATATTACGCGATAATAACCTTTCTCTTGGCAGCAATTTAATCCAGTTACGCAGACGCCTTGAAAAATATAATCTTTCCCAAGGTAGTAATTCTCTTGTTTCCAAAATGTATAAGATAAATGGACAAGATATGGGCATCGACGCTGCTGTAGAATATTTACTTGCTCAGCAACAATTAGCCAATCCTCCTGCCACCCCCAGCAATCAACCTGCTAGCCCCTTAAGAAATTTACAATTAATTAATAGTTTACCCACCTTCGATGGCGAAAATTCAGCCAGTGTGTTTGATTTCCTAGACCAAATTAGCCGTTGCGCTAGCCTTTCTGGCTGGGACGACGCTGCAAAATTAGAAATACTAGCACTTAGGCTCTCAGGTTTTGCAAAAATATTTGATGATACGCAGAAAGCCGAATTACAACGCCAGGGTACAATTATAACGTATCCTCTAATCTCAGAACGTCTTCTAAATAGATTTAGAAACGAAAAGACCCTTCTAGTCCTCTTACAACGAATATTCAGTCTCTACTCACAGAGTCTCCTGAAACCTTCGCGGATAGGATTAAACATATCCAGTCCGCCATTAGTTTGAAAGCTCAGGCTAACCCTCTCGAGACCTTACAAACTATTTTAGACAAACTGGCCACTGATGCGTTCCTGAAGTCACTTCCTCAACCGCTTCGAAATGAGGTACGAACAAAGCTACCTCAAAAATTAGACGAAAAACTTTCTTATGCCAATACTCGAAAAGAAGTACAGGCTTCGGAAACAAACCCCACAGTTTTCGCTGTCACCTCGAAAACTTCTAATCCTCGCACACCAACATCTCCATGTCGTTTCTGCGGACAATGCATTTCCATGCAGAAGCCCGCATCGAAAAAAAAATCAGAAACCACCATTAAAACCTACTACTACTCGTAGAATTTTTAATATATTAAAGAATAGGGTCTGCCGCCATTGTTCCGGTCCACATTTTGACGTGGACTGCACAAATAAAACCCCGCACTAACTTTGGCAAAATGCCAAACAATTTTAATATACCTAAAAATTTTAACCGCAGAGTATATAGTAATAATCACTATAATAATAATAATTAATATTATAGTAATAATAATGATAATGCTCGAGTTAATAATTCAAATGATTCACGATTTAACTCTTATCCAGGTAGATCCCAATATAATCAGAATGATAATAATTATAACGAAACTAGTAATAAACTCCAACGTATGCCCACTCTCCAATATTGTTCAAAATTTGGACATATGGCTCGTAATTGCTTCCAAATACAGCCCAAAACTAGTTAGCCATCAGTCGCTTTCTCGGACACCTGATATTATGACCATGGCTATCACACTTGATTCCACCTGTTCTGACTAACCAAGTAATACCTAATTATGGCATCGCGTCCCTTCATTTGCATGCGGAAATATCAAAAATTCCTGGCGAATCCATACTTTCGCAATTAAAAGGCAATTTCCAATTAATACTTGTAGAAACGTTCTTACAGGGTAATCATTAATTTGCGCACCGTATCTAACACTTAATAAAATACAACATTCAATTTTCAAATAGCACTCAAACGCACCAAATTAATAATAATCGCTAGGTTCACTAAAAACTCTGCAACTAGCCACAAAATTTCAGTGCCACCTCGCGCATACATAATACATAATACAAGAATATATTGAAACTCTTGAAATTATTCTCAATCTATCACACTTCTTAACTCTACATACTACACCACATGTAAATGTTATATGTAAGAATTTTGTTAGTCTTAAGAACAAAAATGTGCAAAGTGTATTGATATATTTAATTTAGTTGTTGCAATTATGGACATATTATTTTTGTTTCAGCACTGAAAACTCTCGTACCGCGAGTTATAAATTTATTCAACTATTTGATATTGTAATTATTGCATTGTATATTTCAATATTTTTAAATAATAATTTACAATTTATTTTATTTTGCAGAAACCAAGATGACCACTTAAACTTGTTTGATATTTCTGATGTAATGTAATGTTTAATACTGATCTGTTTAATTAACACATTTTTTCTGTTCCAGCGACGACGATTTCATTCCAGAAATTAAGAATTCGTTTTAGGATTAATTTCTCTAGGATTTTTCCGAGGAAGGGAAGAAGGCTATTGGGGCGATATGAAGTTGGTAAGTGGCTAGGTTTGTTGGGTTTGGGAATCATCTTTATTATGGACGTCTTCCATAGAAGAGGAAAATAAGTTGTTCTCAGGACGGAGTTATATATTTGTGTTGTGTAAAGAATTGCTTTATTTGTAAGGTTTTTGAGGATAGTTGAAGGGGTTTGAGGGTAGTGTAATGAGATCATGCCCAGGTGATTTATTCTTAGGAAGGTGTTGAATAATGAAGTGAACTTCTTTAGGATGAAAGGCTTTTGGTGGCGGCAAGGAGAGGGGAAGAGGAATGTTTAAGTCGTTAGTAACAGTGAGTACAGTGTCATTGTCGATAATGTCTTGGTGAGGAATAAATACTGTGGAGAGGTAGGTAGCGAACAGTTGAGCCTTCTCATCATCTAATTTGGCCCAACTACCGTTGGCTGTTTGGATTGGGTCAGATACGGATTTGTAGGATAGTATATTTTTGGTTGCTTTCCAAAGTGATTTGTTTTCTGTTGTCAGGTTTGATGTGTAGTATTGTAGTCAGATCTTAGGCTTTGTAGCTCAGTTTTCAGTTGTCGAGTAAGTTGGTTAAGTATACATTTGTCAGATGGATGAGTTTGTTGCCACCTGCTTCTAGCCTGTCTTTTGTTAGTTAATAGAGTGCGAATATGTAGCAACTGCGGTAAGTAGGGTAATAAGAGGGTTAATTAGAGATTTGAAATCATTGAGGAATGAAATAAGTAAGGAGGTGATATCAGTAGAGGATGGGAGAGGGATGTAAGATGAGTTTGGAGGAGGGGGAATGTAGGAAGAGATTGGAAGACTGAGGTGGAGCAGTGGCGCGAGCGTAACTTAGCGATGCACGCCTATTAGTGGATGAAGGTGGTTTGCTTGCTTGGGTGGATGGTGGCTGGAAGCGTTGATGAAAAGTAGTGGTATTCCCTCGCAGACGGGGCAGTTCCTGATATGTATTGCAGAGTTTGTAGTTAGCTGGGTGCTCTTCAAGACAGTGCACGCAAGCAGGTGGAGTTTCTTTTTTCTTTTTGCACTCCCCAGTAGAATGCAGACCTGTAAACTTCACACATCTTGCGACGTGATCGCAGTAGCTCTTGTGATCGAAGTCTTGACATCTTTTGCACTGGGCGATGTCCTTTCTTTTGTGTGGTTCCTCAACTCTTATTCTCGTGGAATAGAGAGCGTTCAGAGAAAATATTTTGTTGTTGTCTCGTGTGGCTCTAAGTCCTCATACAACAGCGGTAAGGGTTGTTTGGTGGCTGTTTCAAGGGCATTGGTTACATTTCTAACTTTAAAGCCTTGTTCCTCTTTTCATCTTTCATCTTTGATAGCGGTAACAGGTGTAGAATGATGTAAATTTCTTATTCTTAGAATGATGTAATTTCTTATGTAATGTTTGGAAATCACAGTTATTTCCTTTAGATATTTGACCACGGTAAGTGGCTTTTGACTTTCCTATAATCATCTACCGTTTCCATTTGTAATGCCATATCCTTGACCTTTGATTTACAAAGGAATTTTTTATTTCCTGTTACTTTAGTTATAGTATTACAGAGACGTTGAATATTTGTAACATTTTTAATAAATATTGGAGGAGGTTTAGCTGTTTTAATAGAAGTTTGATTTACTTCTATCTCTTCATCTTGAATATTGGTAGCAAGAGCTTGAAATTTATTGGGATGTGTGAAGTCAATTGACTGGGATGTAGGAAGTTTCTGAATTGATGGGTTAGCCATATTTTGAGTTTTGTCGGTCTCAGAGCCTGTTTTCCCTTCTGAGAGCGAATGATCATTCTATTTTCAATTTTAATATTATTATTAATTAATTTTTTATTTGATTTAGGAGGAGAATCTCCTCCTGAGGATGGCCTTGTAGAAGCGCTGACATTATTTAAAGAAGCGAAACCTAAATCAGCTGATTCACTTTCATCCATTTAAATTTAAGAAGATAGTTGAAGTATAAATATATAGTAAAATAAACTTACTATTTATCTGGTTGATAAGAATTGAATTTCACCTCGCTGGCTATTGTTCCCTCGTCTCACTCAGAGTAGAGTGAGAGAGATAGAGTTCTCCCCATTCTACTTGTCAACTTGTTTGTAGCTCTCTCCAAAATAGTTCTATTTAGCATTATTGAAATAATAGTTAATTAAATATTAATAAAACAGAAACTAAGTAATTGTAAAAAAGAGAATAAATAAATAAACAGGATATACACTGAACTGGGAAAAAAAAAATAGAGTTCGAAAAATGAAAAATAAATTTAAGAAAAAGTACTTTTAACTAAGTTAAACACCAAAAGAGAACAGAGTGTGTGGACACATGTGAACACTATGCTGCCTAGTTTGGAACCAAATCATATTCTCAAATTTTTGAAATACTTCATCCTCTAGGTATATTAGCTGTGTGTTTCTTTATCCGGCTTCTTAATCTAGTTACCTTTACTTATAAATTAGTATAATAGTACAATTTTTTCTCTACACATATTACATTGTATTAATTAGAGTAAGAGAATGTCGTGTGAGTGTTTTACTCCAGATTTTTTTGTTTTAATGAAATTCACTTCAATTTATCTAAGAGTCGAAAATATGAAAGATTTTTTTTTGTTTTTTTATGAATGTACGAAACCTTTATCATTGTTCTATTTGACATGTACATATTTCGCTCTTCTTGTCATAAATCTACACCCATAAATATACATATTTATAAGATTCACAAAAGATCGGCCCACTTTTATAATCACTAACTATAATATAAAGAAGTTTATTTAGAGAATGTAATTCTATTTTGTCCTTTAAAAAATATACATAGATTAACTACTACTGTGACCATCTAATTCATATTAAAAGTTTCCTTATTTTAAAAGTATGGGTGGAGGAGAATCAATCTCATTATTCAAATAGCGATATTCACTTTAACTTTAATACAATCTTCTTGTAAACTTTTAATGTTCTTAGTGGTCAGTGAGCCATGATTTGAATCTAATAAATTGTTCGATTAGATTTTGTTATGGATTTCATGAGTTTATGATATTTATATTAGTCATTAATATTAGCGACTTAAGAAAATTTCTTGACACCTTTGCTGATCAGCGTCAATGCCACAAAGAAAACAAAAAACAAAACAAAATCTGGCTGTAACACTCACATGACTTTCTCTTATCCTATTTCGTAATATTATATATTTATAAAAAGACGATTTTTTTTTTTTTTAACTAAAATTTTACATATTTGCCTTGACATAAGTATTAATCTTGCAGGAAGAGAATGATTATATTATGGCCCAATAGACGGCATCACAAACACTGAACCAATTATATATACATCTGGAAAAAGTGATAGGCATTTAAATGAATAGTTACTATATGAAATTTAAAGAAAATCGTGGAAACTAAAAAAAAAAATCTGGTGTGAAACACTCACACAACTTTCTCTTACTCCAGTACTCAAAATTATAATTGACAAATTTTATAGTTAGTGTACCAAATTTAATGAAATTCGTCGAAAAGTGATAACACTGTCCAGTAAAACTGTCCGGTTTACTAATTTCCTTGAAACTCGGAATTTGGGTCATATATTAATTTCTAGTTATTTCAATTTGGATGACAGAATTGTATAATCAACTGTGATAGCATTTTAAAGAAAAACATAACCCCCCTCCCCCAAAAGTCCCCTTAAATGAATTTATCAGGGGAAAAGTTTCAAATAAAAGTTGTAGCTCTTTATATGTATAGTTAACAACGTTGGTTTAAAGAAAATCGTTGGAGCCATTTTCGAGAAAATACCAGAAAACTGAAAATTATATTTCAGTAAAAACGCACTTCCGGTTATCTATTTTTTTTCAAACTCGGAATTTCAACAACATATTTAATTCTAATTAACATTATTTAGATGACAGAATTGTCTAATATACTGAAACAGCAGTTAAGATGAAAACCTAACCCCACCCCTCCCCAAGAAGTGCCCTTAAATGAATTTTCCTGGAGAAATGTTTCAAATAAAAGTTGTAGCTCTTTGTATGTGTAGTTGATATACAAGTTTAAAGAAAATCTTCGGAGCCATTTTTGAGAAAATTGCAAAAACGTAAAAAAACAACTAGTAAAGTGGTACTTCCGGTTGAGGAATATTGACACATAACGCACCGTCAGATCCCATGGTGATACCTAAACGTAATATCAAGTTGAACTTTCTACGATTTTTCGTTTTTGAGCTATGCTGTTCACATACATATACACACACAGACACACACACACACACACAGACCATTCGCTAAAAACCACTTTTTTGGACTCAGGGGACCTCAAAACGGATATTTCCGGTGAAAACGATGATTTGATACGGATGATATCGAAAATTTGACACGATTACAATACTTCCTCTTACTAGGAGTAAGAGAAAGTAAAAAGATGCAATAAACACGCACTTGCGGTTGATGGATTTGTTGGCCGAAAGCTTCGGATGCGGTGGTAGTGCCTAAACAAAATATCAAATTTTGAGCTTTTTACGATTTTTGAGATATTTTGTACACACAGACAAACACACACACACACACACACACATATATATATATATATATATATATATGAAACCCAATCATATAACGTAGATTGTTGTAGGGGATTATTGCACTGCGAACTGAAAGATCTATTGTGCCCCCCCCGGAGCCTTCTCCAATGTAAGCCGGCCTCCAAGCAATGTTCTCTAATTACAGACAACACTGCCCATCACCGGACAGTGAGTTGTAGTGGCTCCTAAGAAGAGAAAATCTAAGGCAGCATGCTGGATTCGAACCCGGGACCCTCCGTTTGCTGGTCCAGCGCGCTTTCACCGAGCTAATTCCTTTCCTTCTCCCTTGGCTTTCGCCAATTAACTAGGGACGAAGACCCTAGTTTGTGTACTGTGTTTGTCCTTGTCTGTAAAGTGTAGTGTGTATATAGTTTAAGTGCATTGTGCGCTGTTGTGACGAAGTGCGTGGAGAGCTGCGGTAACCCGTGGGGTCGCTACTTCCCAAGTAACTGCTTGCAACAGATACCCCTTACGGGTATATATACAGGGTGACCAAAGTTATATGCTCCACCCACTTTTTTTTTAAACGGCGGGAAATTTCGAAAAAATAGAAAACACGTATTTAATCATTTTTAATCTAGATTATTTTCAGTGATTCATCCATTTTTTTATACCCCAATATCCCGAGATACAGCATCCAATTTTTTTTTTCAAATGGAACATTATATTTTTTTTTTGCATATTTTTATAGTACTTGAGCCTCTAAAAAATTAAAAAAAAAAAATTTAAAATCGGTTTAGGTTTTCAAAAGTTATGAAATTTTAAAATAAAAACAAATTTCAGTTTAATGTCAAAATTACCTTGGGAGTCCAGAGCTTTGGCTTGCCTATCCGTTGATGGTGCCCAGTTTGAAGCTTCTTTAAAGAAAAAATAAGGTAATTTTGACATTAAACTGAAATTTGTTTTTCATGTTTTAAATTACCATAACTTTTGAAAAACCTAACCGATTTTAAAATTTTTTTTTTTTTTTTTTTTAGAAGCTCAAGTACTATAAAAATATGCAAAAAAAAATATAATGTTCCATTTGAAAAAAAAAGTTGGATGCTGTATCTCGGGATATTGGGGTTTAAAAAAATGGATCAATCACTGAAAATAAACTAGACTAAAAATGATTAAATACGTGTTTTCTATTTTTTCGAAATTTCCCGCCGTTTAAAAAAAAAGTGGGTGGAGCATATAACTCTGGTCACCCTATATATATATATATTATATATTCCGACCATTGGCTAAAAACATTTTTTTTTCGTACCAGGGGTTCCAGGGGTAAAAACATGGAAAAACATGTATTTCAGTGAAAAGTGAATTTCAAAAATTGAATACGATACTACTGACTACCAGGAGCAAGAGAAAGTAAAAACGACTTTCATTCAAATAATTTTTCCTTTTGTCGGGGGGGGGGGGGATTTTATTTAGTTAAATAAAAACTTGGTGCTATATACTTTATATTATTATCCAAATAAGAGTAATCTTAATATATATGTATATACCTACATATACATGAATATTGGCGTAATATTGACTGTATTTATTCAATGTACATTTCCTGTTAAATATTTATATAAACCTTCTTTGAAAAGATGTATGGTTTATTACTAGGTTGCTTTTCGGTAAAACCTTGCCATGACGAGTTGTGGTTGGCTCAGTGGCTGTTTGTTGGCGTTAATTAACTTTAATTAATTTGCCAATGAGGGCACAGACTGTATACACATAATATGACAGAAGGTTTGTCTGTATTTACGCACAACTGGAGTACAACTAAGATATTGAAAATTACAGGATATGAAGATCTCTTACTCTAACATAATGATGTCTATGTCATCTTATCTATATCATTTATGTCTGCATGCTTTCCAAAATTAAAAGAGTTGTGTTTTTTTCACATCAATGTCTGTTTGTCTTTAAAAAAAAAAAAAGTAACGGCTAAAATTAATTAATAAAATGGTTTTATTTATTTATTATTTTCTTTGCTGCTTTAAGAGGAAGTAATGCGATCGTGGCAATTTTTCTAAATTGAGTTTCGTAATTGTTGATTTTACAAATGGGTTTATGGTTGATAAATATTGAATTGATGAACACAAAAATTGACTATTCGACTTAAACATAATTTTAATTCTACAATACTGTGTGAGGAGATATGAATGAATATATGGAAGTTGGAATGCTGAGCGAAGAGTTGATGATATTTGTAAGCGTGTTGCATATGGCTGATATGAGTTGCTTGATGAGCGATGTGGCTAATTAGAACTCTTTCTTGTTGAACAATAAATTAGTTAATATGGTTAGCTTGGTGAACCTTTCATGGTTGATCTTAAAACTTGTTAATTCTCAAATAATAGCCGGAAGTGCAATCAGTAAATTAACCTACTACAGCATCAGAGACATTTTCCGTAGTAGCCTGCTTCATTTTGTGGTCATCGACCGTTCGGGCGTTCGCCATCTTCGGATGCGTTTTTCAGACAGTGTGACAACACAGACTCGAGAGTAACTTAGTTTTCACACTAACTGAGTTGTATTTTTGAAAATGTATAAATATTAATTATATTAATTTTAAATATATTAATAATAAAAAATAATAATAAATATATAATTAGAATTGAATATATTGTTGCCATTCTGAGTGTTGAAGAAAATCAGATGACCGAAGTGCTTTTTTACGAAAACTTTTTTTTCAGATTTCTGCTCTTCTCTAAAATGATTTTTTCATTAAAACGAATTATGTGAATTACCATTATTAAATATATTTTTTTTTAAAAATACGTCTCAGTTAGTGTGAAACTAAGTTAGCTCTGTGCGAGTCTGTGTTGTCACACTGTCTAAAAAACGTATCCTGAAGATGGGCGAACGCCCAAAACCGGTCGATGACCACAAAATGAAGCAGGCTACCACGGATAATGTCTCTGATGCTTTCCAGCTCTGCGGAACCAACCACCACAACAAATAACCTACTACAGGTTTGAATCATATTGTCACGCAGATAATGTAGTTGGTACACTTGCATAAGGAAATGATTTATTTCGTATGGATCCTATCGCTATGGTAGTAGATCTTTTAACCACCAGTAAAAACTTGTTACTTTCTCTTACTGCTATTATGAGAAAGTATTGTAATCGTGTCAAATTTTCGATATCGAATTTTCACCGGAAATATCAGTTTTGAGATCCCCTAAGTCAAAAAAGCTAGTTTTTAGAAAATGGTATGTATATGTGAACATGACTGCTCAAAAATAAAAAATCGCAGAAAGTTCGAACTTGATATTCACCATTTAGGTTTACCATTTAGTTTAGTTATCACCATGGGATCCGACAGTAGTTACCTGCTAAAATTCATCTACCGAAAATACCACTTTACTAATAATATGAAAACAAGAATTAATTGGCTTCACGACCGATTCAAGGTAAAAATCAATAAACCAAAAAAAAAAAATATAACTTTTTTTTAAATTGTTTTTTAATAATAATTAACACGTTCGACGTTTCGACAAACTTTGTTTGTCTTCTTCAGGAACAATACAAAACAAAAATAAATAAAGAGTTATAAACATAAAAAATTATAAAATAAACCACAAACAAAAAACTTACAACAAAAATGATACAACAAACACCCTTTATAATGATTACAACAAACACCCTTTCATTACAGACTTAACATTTCTACTGTAATCTCACCAATGTATTTTGTTTTTTGTTTGTGGTTTATTTTATAATTTTTTATGTTTATAACTCTTTATTTATTTTTGTTTTGTATTGTTCCTGAAGAAGACAAACAAAGTTTGTCGAAACGTCGAACGTGTTAATTATTATTAAAAAACAATTAAAAAAAAAAAGTTATATTTTTTTGGTTTATTGATTTTTACCCTGAATTGGTCGTGAAGCCAATTAATTCTTGTTTTCATATTATAACTAACGGCCAACAAAAAAATCTCCTATAATCACTTAACTACTTTTTTTTTTTTTTTTCTTTTTTTTTTTTTTCTTTATGCGATTTTCTCAAAAATGGCTCCAACGATTTTTTTTTTTAAATTCATATATCTACTACACATATACAGATCAACAATTTTTATTTGAAGCATTTCTCCCGGAAAATGCATTTAAGGGCACTTTTGGGGGCGCAGTAGGGTTAGGTTTTCTTTTAAAGTGCTATTTCAGTTTATTACACAATTCTCTCATGTAAATAATAATAATTAGAATTGAATATATTGTTGAAATTCTAGAGTTTGAAGAAAATCAGATGACCGGAAGTGCTTTTTTACGAAAACTTTTTTTCAGATTTCTGCTCTTCTCTAAAATGATTTTTCATTAAACGAATTATGTGAATTACACATCTAAAGAGTTACAACTTTTATTTGAAACATTTCTCCGGGTAACCACATTTAAGGGATAAGGGGTTATGATTGTCTCTAAAGTGCTATCATAGTTGATGATACAATTCTACCATCTAAACAAAATTAATTAGAAATAAATTTGATTGCCAATATTCCGAGTTTCAAGAAAATTAGTAAACCGGAAGTGCGTTTTTGCCGAATAGTTTTTTTTTTAATTTTCCGATTTTTTTCCATAAAAATACCGTAATATTTCATTTAATTTGGGTATACTAACTATAATATTTGTAAATTTCAATTTTGAAAACTGGAGTAAGAGAAATTTGTGTAAGTGTTTCACACCAGGTTTTTTTGTTTGTTTTAATATCAACTCAATTTCGAAAATCTGGCACGATTGCAATACTTCCTTCTTACATGGGAGTAAGAAAATGTAAAAATGTTATACAAATATTTGATTTACGAAATTATACTTTAAATTTTTAAGTGATTATATTTATTTAGAAAATAATGTTTGTACTGTGACTGTACCGTAATTATTTCTCTCTCTGGAGATGAAAAGTAACTCTTTACTCATTAGTGAAAATGTGCTACATTCTTCTTCACTGATTTTAGTGGAATAATTGACATATTATACCACGGTTGCAGAAAAAGTTTTCACTTTTATTTGTAACTTTGTTTCTTCATGAATTTGAAAGTTTCTTTCAATACCATAGATTTCTTTCTGTATTACCATTTCGAAATATATTGTAGTTTGTAGAAAATGTTAAATTTCTGCTGTAAGATGAAATATTACTATCGTCTCAAATTTTCAAAATTGAGTTTACACCGGAAATACATGTTTTTGTGGTCCCCGAGTTCGAAAAAAAAAATGGTGTGAAACACTCACACGTCTTTCTTTAAAATTAAAACGTTGCAATGTTTAGTTGGGCTGACCATAAATATGGTGGTGGAGATTTTACTTGTATACCTGAGCGGTAGACGTAAGTGTGAAACGCAAAAGCGTGTGCACAAAAAATTTTGTTAACTAACTGACAGATCTCTAATAACCCTCTAAAAACAATTACAGAGAAATGTTTCAAATAAAAGTGCTAAATATGTATGTATATAGATAGTATACGAAGTTTAGATTTGTTATTAGTTAGGCATGTAAAGAAACCATATTTAGGTATACATGCGTGAGTGGATGGCGTGTGTGATATGTGAAGGGTGAAATGCGAAATGCGTTTAGTGTCATCAAACAACCTGCTCATATATATTGTTTGATTGTTTATTATAATTAATTCAAATATTATTAATTTATCTATACCATCTTACGATCATACAACTCATAATCTGTCCTTTCTTGTCAGTGACTATTTCACAGCAGCACACGGATGGCGCAGTGTTATTTCACGCTGTTATAAATAAATAACCAGAATAATAAGATAGTATAGATAGTTAATTATAAAGTGAATCTCCCTCCTACAATGGAGTTTAAGATCCTACATGTGTCGGATGTTCCCATTTTAAGAAAATATGCCCCCTTTAAAAACCCAAACACATGTTCATTTTGCCACTCAGGTATCACCACCCTACCCCCTATTGATCTAGTTTAAGAGTTTAGATTTTAAATACATTCAAAAGACTAATCAGTGTGCAAACTGAATTTGCTCTGTGCAAGTCTGTGTTATCACACTGTGTGACAAACGCATCCTGAAGATATGGGCGAACTCCGAAACCGGTCGATGACAAAAAGAAGCAAGCTATCACGGAAAATGTTTCTGAAACCTTAAGTTTCCCTATAAAGTACTATTTTTCTTATAACGTGTGTTTCTATCACCTATTAACATTAATATATATTAGAGTTGGCCTTGAGCTTTTGTAGAGTGCACTTGTATTAAAACTTGCTCTTCAATTGAACACGTTTTTTAGTGGTGTAAAACGTATTAATTTCAGAATTTTTGTGATGATTAGTTGAATTTTACATTGTATATTTTTGGTATATTTTGTTTAATTTTTACTTCGGCAAAGTGCTAATTTCATTGAATTTATTGCATAAAATTAACTCTATTTCTGATAAAAGTAGAACATTATTGATAACATGGACCTGCCCACAACAAATGTAAGTACAGGTGGGGAGAATCAAGTGAGTGATGGTGGGGATGTCAGTATTACTAATCTACTACTGGCCCGTATGGAAGCTATATTAAAAGATGTAAAGTTAATTAAAGAAGATACGGCTCGAATTAAAGAGGAAAATAAGCAAATTATTGCAAAGATAGACTGTGCGACAAAAATCTTAAACAGGCCCTACAATCACTTGGAAAAGATTGAGTAAACATTAATAAAGAAATTCTTAAACATAAAAAAGAAAATATTTTGTTAAATAGAGAGAATTTAACTCTGAAAAAAGAGGTCAATAGTTTAATGCAAATGACACAATATAATGCTATAAAAGTGGTCAATTTCCCTGTGAGTGGAGGTGAAGGCGTGAACTCGATTTTTAAGCAAATCTGTGAGCATATTAACTTTAGTTGTTCGAATGATCTTTTAGAGTGTTACAGACTGAGAGCTAAAACCTCCCGTAGACACCCCCCCATCGTGATAAACTTTTTAAAAAATAAAGATAAAATTGAATTTCTAAAACTTATAAAAATTAAAAAATTTTCTTTGTCAACATCTGTTTTCACTAGCAGCATTCCAGACTCAAAGATTTACATCTCCGAATTCATGTCACCTACATACGCTGCATTATAAAAAGGCCAGAATTATGAAAAATAATAATTACATACAATTTGTTTGGTTCAGGAACAACCGTCTATTTATAAAGGTTTCCCAGGACTCCCAACCTATTTTTATTTCTAATGAATATTATTTAAACAACATACACAAGCAAATCGATTTTCCATCCTCTGAACTTCGCATCAATACGCCGGATATACCGGATATGTCTGACCAAGATGGGCATGACACAGATGTCTCTGACATTTCCAGAGCCTTAAGTAAGAAGAGAAAACTCAAATTAATTTCTGCGGGATCTTCTAAAATCGATAGCTTTTTTCGTCCCTCATCTGAGGACAGCAATCAACATAAATCTAAACAGATGGAACGAAGATGGTATTTTCATAACTCGGTAACTTTGGATGAAAAATTAGGTAACAAATCTAATTATTTTCTGAATATTAATAAACCTCTAAAAATAGTTTTTCAAAATATAAGTGGATTAAAGTCGCTTTTTGATGTTGATACAAACATTCAATCTAAACTTGTTAATTTTGATATTTTATGTTTCTCAGAAACTTGGTCATTAGCTGATAACGTTATATTACCCCAATATTTTAATAATTTTAATATGTTTTTGAGTAGCGCGGTTAAAGAAAAGACAATGGGTCGCCCTAGTGGCGGACTTATGATACTAATTAATAAAGTTTGTTTCTTTACGTCTGAAGTTGTTTACGACTATCATTGTTTACTTTTTATTAGATTGCAAATTAACAATATATTTCTAATTGTTGGTTTAATATACTGGAAACCCAATAAATTGTTTGATTGCTATTCCTCAACTATATATATGAAGTATTAAATGATTTCAAAGTAAATATGAAAATGATCTACTTCTTTTGGGGGGAGATTTTAATTCATGCTTGGGGGATTTAAATGAAATAAATGACGAAATATTTGAAAATTCTCCCTTATTATCACTAAGAAAATCTCTAGATTTGACAGTAAATAGGAGAGGGAAATTATTAACCAAATTAATGGAAGAAAATGGAATGTTTATTCTAAACGGCCGTAGTGTAAACGATTCCCCTGCCCAATTTACATATATCGGCCCTCAGGGTTCTAGCGTTATCGATCATGTGTGGACTAATGTATTTGTTATTCCGTTTTATAAAAGTTTCGAGATTGAATCTTTATTTCCCACACATGATCATTTTGCTTGCGTTCTAAGTTTGAATATTTCACGAATTGCTGAAAATCTGTCGAAATCTTTTCCGTTCCCGTTAGGGCTAAATATATTTGGAATGATCAAATTAAAGAATCTTTTTTCAAAGTAATGGAACAATCTGAATTAATTTATTTTTCTAATGGCGATCCAGAGGAACTATCTTTAACTTAAAACTGGCTATTGTACAAGGTGCTACAAACTTGAAAATGGTTAAGTTTACTTCACGCACAATTTTACTGCATAAAAAGAATGAATGGTTTGATAACGACTGTTGGTTGGCCAAGAAATATGTTATAAAGCTTTTGCATTTAAGTAAATTATTTAAATTTGCGAATGAAACTTTGAATCAATATTTAGAAGCACGTAATAATTATCGCAAACTTATGAAGTCAAAGAAAAAAGAATTTTTTTAAGTAAAATTAACAAAATTGCTAATACTCAAAACGCAAAAGAATTCTGGTCTGTATTCCGTGAAATATCCTTCAAAGCTAATTTCAAATCACAAATTGCCTTACAGACATGGCATGACCACCTTAAACGCTTTTATAAACCTAAAAGTAGCGCTTATTTACCGGATTTTCAGTTAGTCAATTCCAATAGTGATTTAGAAACTCCAGTTACCTTAGAAGAATTACAACTAGTTTTAGCCAAATGCAAAAAGTAAAAATCACCAGGCAGGGATTCTATCCCTTATGAATTCTACTGTAACCTTCCCCCAAACTGGAATCATTATATCATTAACATGTTTAATACCATTTTACATTCTGAAAATAACCCACCGATTGGTCATTAATTAACTTAAAAATGCTCTACAAGAGAGGGGATACCCTGGATCCTGCAAATTATCGAGGAATAGCTCTTCAAAATCTTTTCGACAATCTTGTTAAATAGGCTGTCGAATTGGGTTGAAGATAAACAAATAACCCGAGGAACAAAATGGATTTAGGCCAATGAGGGGTTGCCAGAACTGTTTAAGTAATGATATAGAATCAGTTCTTAATTCTAGATATAATTGAGTTTATAGAAATTTAAGTAGTCTAGGGATAGGAGAGGATTATCTGAATTTTAATTATAACATTAAAAAAATAAGAATAATAATTCAATTACGTTTGGCCAATTTATCTAAATTTACTTTATACTATAATAATAAATATGATTTCGATGACAGTAATATCTGTATTACTTGTAATATGATGAAGCCCGACTCTTTGCTACATTTTCTTTTTGAATGTTCCACCTTAAACCCTTTTAGAGCTAATCTATCAATTGATAGTGATGTTGAAAAATCATTATATGATCGCTACCAACAGTTAATGACCATTAATTCTACGAAAAATATTGAATGTATATACACTTTTATAAATCAAGCAGTAAGATGCAGAAGTTTCATACTGAACGAATGGTAGTATTATCATATCACATTATATAATCTAATTGTAAATACTCTTAATTTTTTATTTTTAGAGAAATAAAAATGAAGAAATTATGATTCCTACTGTGGCTGCTGATTGGTCATTAATTGGGTGTAACAGGACAGAAAGTTTAGTTCAAATTCTGTTTGCTATAGAAGAAACATGTTTTGTTTATGCTTTGTTATTTTTTATTTTTGTATTAATGTATAATTTTTAATTTCTTGAATGGATTTCAATAAGACCCTAATATTTGTTTTTTTCTGTATTATTTCATTTTTGTCAACTAGGCTCTTTGTTTAAAGTACAGTGTACCATGAAACAAAGAAATAAATAAATAAATATATTAGAAGCATTCCGAAAATTTTAAAGTTGAAGAAAATCGGATAACCAGAAACCTATTTTACACAATAGGTTTTTTTTTTTTAATTTTCATGGTAACAACTATAACGATTTCCGTTAAAATTCGGTATGCTAATTGCACTGATATAGAAGTATCACTTTTATTTGAAACAAAAAAAATCTGGTGTGAAACATTCACACAACTTTCTCTTACTCCAGTTCTCAAAATGATAATTGACAAATTTTATAGTTTGTGTACCAAATTTAATGAAATTCGTCGAAAACTGAAAAAACTGTTCAGTAAAAGCGCACTTCCGGTTTACTAAATTTTCTTGAAACTCGGAATTTCAGCCATCTATTTATTTCTAACTAATTATGCATGATAGAATTGTATAATGAACTAGGATACCACTTTGATGAAAATCTAACCCTACCCCACCCCTAAAAGTGCTCTTAAAAGAAATTTCCCAGAGAAATGTTTTACATACAAGTTGTAGATCTTTGGATGTTTAGTTTATATACGAAGTTTCAAAAAAATCGTCAGAGCCATTTTTGAGAAAATTGCGAAAAAGTGAATAAATCATTTAGTAAAGTGGTAAAGTAAACGCACTTCCGTTTATCCGATTTTTTCAAACTCGGAATTTCAACAACATATTTAATTCTAATTAACATTATTTAGCTGACAGAATTGTCTAATAAACTGAAATAGCACTTTAGATGGAAACCTAACCCACCCCTCCCCCAAAAGAGCCCTTCATTGCATTTTCCCGGAGAAATGTTTTAAATGAAAGTTGTAGCTCTTTGTATGTGTGGTTGATATTTCAAGTTTAAAGAAAATCGTTGGAGCCATTTTTGAGAAAATCGCAAAACGTAAAAAAAAACTAGTAATGTGGTACTTCCGGTTGAGGAATATTGACACATAAAGCACCGTCAGATCCCATGGTGATACCTAAACGTAATATCAAGTTTGATCTTTCTACGATTTTTCGTTTTTGAGCTATGCTGTTCACATACATACACACACACAGTCACACACACACACACAGACCATTCGCTAAAAAACCACTTTTTTGGACTCAAGGGACAAAACGGATATTTCCGGTGAAAACTCGATATCGAAAATTGACACGATTTACAATAACTTCCTCTTACTAGGAGTAAGAGAAAGTAAAAATAATAATTTTGAACGCTGTGCGAAATTTGTGGTGTTAAATTTCAAATGTTATATGAAGTTGTTCTGTGATTTTGGGGCCACAATATCACCTCTGGGGCGCTCTGCTGGGCCACAATATCACCTCTGGGGCGCTCTGCTGGGCCACAGTATCACCTCTGGGGCGCTCTGCTAGGCCACAATATCACCTCTGGGGCGCTCTGCTGGGCCACAATGTAATCACCTCTCTACCTGCCACCTATTCCCCTCTAACTGTATAACTACAACAGCACAAATATGTAAAATTGGAGTTTAAAGAAAATTTATTAAAACGAGTTTATGTTTCACATCAGATTGTTTTTGGTTTTTTTAAATCAGAGAGGTAAAAGTAATATTGCCTTCCATTTTCAGCCATTTCATTTGTAAGTGAGTTATGCGTTTTATAATATTTTGAATTTATATGTTTAAAATTCGTGCTTTTTTATTATAAAATTATTCATCTTTTATTGTTTGACCTCTGAACGTGAAAGCCCCTGTCCCTTGGGCAACATGCTCCGCTTCTCCCCTAACAATTTTACTGACTTTTCATTTTTATTTAATATTTAACGTTTCATACGTTCAACTTTAATTATATTAAAGCGATGCCCAACTTATAAACCAAATTTGACATTATTTCTGCTTTAGTGAGTGCGATGTCTAGTCCTTTTATATCAGATTTTCTACTTTATTTTTATTTATATATATGCCTTTTTATCAGTCATACTTGGTGAGCCATTTTCTATTAAAATATAGATCATGCAGGCGGCAAATTACATTTATTATTTTTCAGCGAAATCAAACCTTTTTACTTTCTCCTCCTCCCAGTAAGAGGACCATTTTTATTAAAAAAAAAAAAAACATCTTTTGCAGCTTTCGTGTGTATTCTGCTCAGTAATCTCGTAATTTCGTAAAGTCATACTTCCGATTGACCGAATTCTAATCTAATCTAGAACATAGGGCCTTTCTAAGGAAGTTGTACACTTAGGCCACCGATCGACCCATTGCGATCAGCCCTTTCTCATTAAAAGAACCCTAGAGCTGAGGCGAGAGAGACCTCCTATCCCGGGTTTGGCACCAAGTTACCGGCGCCACATTTTTGGATTCTTTTGCGACCAGAGTGCTCATACTTTTTAAAAAGCTGGAACGGTGTTTCATCCTTCTGGGCACATTTCCTACAAAATGGATCCGCAGTAAGACCCATACTATATGTAGTGCTTCCTTAAAAGGCAATGTCCTGTGATCAGGGCACTGATTCTCTTTAGCTCTACTTTTGTTTTGCCAAGGAGATAGGATGTAAAAATCTTTAAAGGACCCTGTAAGAAGATCTTGCCTCTACTCCTCAATGTTTTTCCAATAAAATGTGTGCTTCCGTGTTAGCCATTTCTTAGTAGCCCCACTAGCGGTATTTGTACAAGATGCAGAAACACTCAGGACCAATGAGCATCATTCGTGAGGCGCCCTCCTTTGCCTTTTCTGTCGGCTTCTTCGTTTCCTTGAATGCCTTTATGCCCTGGCACCCAACCTAGTCGGTGATTCCAGTTCTTTATGGCATTCATTAACAATTCTTAACCTGGCGCAGTTCACTTCTAAAAAGTGTTTATCTCGTCCTGACTCAGAGAAATTCGCAATTCTTCTGCCCTCCATGCCATTATTCTTGAGATATTGAGCACAACTTAAAATAGCGTAGTTGATTGACCGAATTTACAAGCAGGGCTCTTAATGTGCCATATTATTATTATTGGCCTAACTTAGCCAAGGTGGGTGATTACCCTGCCTCCCACCTTGGCTAGAGGTCCGCCTCCACGAGGCAGGGATGGAAACTTGCCTACTATGTAGGCAAGGCTAAGTAACCATAGGCACCGGTTTTGGCGCTACGCGCTAGGTACGGTGGCCTGGAGCGTGCTCTAATTTTGAATTTTAAATTTGCCACAAAACTTAGTAGAGATCCGCCTCCACTTGACAGGGATGGTAACTTGCCTGCTATGTAGGCAAGGCTAAGTGACGATAGGCACCGGTTTTGGCGCTATGCGCTAGGTACGGTGGCCTGGAGCGTGTTCTAATTTTGAACATTTTGCCACAAAACTTTAAAACCACTTTATCGGACTCAGGGGACTCAAATTCGAAAATTTGACACGATCGCAACACCTTCTCCTGGTAGCAGTAAGAGAAAGTAATATAAATATCAAAATTTTTCCCTTTCTCCATAGCTAGTTTAAAGTGGTTAAAAAGCAATTCAGGAAGTATGGAAAAATATGTTAATTGATTGTTTGATTTGTGAAGGTTAAAGTTTGATGGTGGAATTTGATTAATGTCGGATGGTTGGTCCATACAACATCATCGAGATAAGATCATTATTGTTACTAGCTACCACTCTGTCACACCTGGTCGTATTGCACTCTTCAGCTAGTTCCTCCACTAACTAATTCACAATGGATTGTAGTTGGAAACTAACAGCAGCTTCACACGACTGCACACTCCGATCCATTTGACCAGAATAGTGGACACTACCGTTCTAACTGCCTGTCACTCGTGCCTACTAAGGATACGGACATTATTACATCTATCGGTTGCCTAGCCATGATTAATGTAGGATGTAGCTTCGTTTTATCTCTACTTCTCTCCCAACATTACATTTTCATATACCAATTATTTAAATAAAAGTAATTTTATCAGCCTTAAATTATTTTATATTTTATGTAGATTGTAAATATTTGTTGTGCCTTTCATAATTTGCGATGACAAATGAAATATTTCACTGACGTTTGATCTCTCAATCTGTTTATTTCTAATACAAATTGCGTTTTTTACTAGAAATACATGTTTAAAGATGCTATGAGTAGGTGTCTTACTCCAGTTTTCAAAATTGTAATTGACAAATTTTATACTAAATTAGTATAAAAATAAGTATACTAAATTTAATGAAATTCTCCCGTGTTTAAATGGAGAAAATCGCGAAAACGGGAAAAACTATTCAGTAAAAACATACTTTCGATCATCTGATTTTCTTCAAACTCGGAATTTCAACAACTTATTTAATTCTAATTAATATTATTTAGGTGTTACAACTATATAATAAATTGAAATAGCATTTTAGAGGAAATCATAACCCAACCCCTCCCCCAAAAGCCCCCTCAAATGAATTTTCCTGGAGAAATGTTACAGATAAAACTTGTATGTTTAGTTGATATACCAAGTTTAAAGAAAATCGTGGGAGCAGTTTTTGAGAAAATTGCAAAAAAGTGAAAAATTTGTTTAGTAAAGTGGTACTTCCGGTTGAGGAATTTTGACAGGTAACGTACTGTCAGATCCCATAGTGATACATAAACGGAATATCAAGTTTGAACTTTCTACGATTCTTGGTTTTTGAGCTATGCTGTTCACATATATACATATATCAGAGACATTTTCCGTGGTAGCCTGCTTCATTTTGTGGTATATCGACCCCCCCCCCCCGGTTCGGGCGTTCGCCCATACTTCAGGATTGCGTTCTTCAGACAGTGTGCCAACACAGACTCGTACAGAGACTTAGTTTCACCACTAACTCCCTGTTCGTGTGAAACTAAGTCTCTGTACGAGTCTGGTGGCACACTGTCGAGAAGCATCTGAACGAATGGGGCGAACGCCCGAAAACCGGTCGATGACCACAAAATGAAGCAGGGCATCACGGAAAAGTCCTGATGCTTTCCAGCTCTGCGGAACCAACCACCACAACATATATACACATATATATATATATACTCACACATTTTCAAAAAACTACTTTCTTGGACTCAGGGGACCTCAAAATGATATTTCTGGTGAAAATTCAGTATCGAAAATTTGAAACAATTACAATACTTCCTCTTACTAGAAGAGAAAGTAAATATCGACTTTCTCCTTACTATTGTTACTAACAATTATATAACGGGGAGCGGCAGAAAGAACTCCTCGATTTCGGAGACGAATAGAAAACCAAACCATGCATGAGATACACAAATATTGTTTTGTATTCATGTGCTGTATACATAATGCCATTTTACATTAGTGTACACTCCTATACTAACCACCTCCGTACAGTACGGATCAATTAAAATTATGGTAAACTTCTGGGAGAAGCTCCGTCGCCATTTGAGTGATGTGATTTTTAAAACAACTGATGTAAAATGGCATTATGGAATAAAAATAAAATTTATGTATCTCATATGGCTTGATTTCTTTTATCCGCCTCTGAAATGGGAAGTTCTTTCTTTCTGTTATAAGATGGCGAATTTTTCTTTAAACTCAAATATTGTTTCTAACAATAACGTCGTGGCGAGGGGCCAAGTACTTACCTACACGTACGTACCAAACCTTGGCAGGTAATGAAATGATTATACTCTAGTGCAATAGAGTGGGCCAATAACTTTGAACAAACTGCATCAAACATTTGAAATTTAACGACACGAATTGCGCACAACGATCTAAACTCATTTTTTTTTTTAATGTTTCATATAAAAGTAATAGGGTTTACAGCTGCAGCATGCTTGGTTTAAAGAAAATATTGTTTTAGACATTTTCAAAAACTCAAAAATCTTTTCTGTAAAGTCGCAATTTTTGAAATTTGAAATTCTATCAGTGCTTTTAATGTATACCAATATTATCTACATTGAACTGAAGTAGTACTTTAGAGGGAAGCTTAACGTTACAGATTACCCAGAGAAACCCCAACAAATCAATTTTTCTAGGAAAATGTATCAAATAAAAGTATAGGGCTTCATATGTGTGGTTAGTATATATGAAGTTGGAGCCGTTTTGGAGAAGGGATTTAATAAATTTAGTTTTTTCACCAAAAATAGTCTGTTTTGAGTCCCTATAGTGCGATGTTTTTTTTTTTTTTTTAGTGAATTGTCTCTGTGTGGGAACATACATCTCAAACGAAAAAAAAAAATGAAAGAATACTCAAAGTGGTAGCTGTTTAGGTACTATGCACCGCAATCACAAAATAACAGTTTCTGTCACATCCATCAACCGGAAGAGCGTGTTACTGAATATTTTTTTTTTTTGTTGGTACTTTTCTCATACAGCTCCAAATTGTCTTTAAACAGCGTAGTCCTACTACACATATAAATACCTCTCCCTGTATAGTATCTACACCATAAATACCTATCACTGTATACTATCTACACACATAAATACCTATCACTGTATACTATCTGCCTACATAAATACCTATCACTGTATACTATCTACACACATAAATACCTATCACTGTATACTATCTACACACATAAATACCTATCACTGTATACTATCTACACACATAAATACTTATCACTGTATACTATCTACACACATTCATACCTGTCACTGTATACTATCTACACACATACATACCTATCACTGTATATTATCTACACACATACATACCTATCACTTTTATTTCAAACATTTTTCCCGGGGAAATTGATTTTTTTGGGGGTGTTCTGGGGGAACAGTAGCGTTATACTTTCTTCTGAAATACCACTTTAGTATAATGTATGGTTTCACTACCTTTAATACACATTAGATGCATTTATAGAATTCCAAATTTAAAGAAAACTGTGATATGTGACTTTACACAATAGGTTTTTGAGTTATTTGGGATTTTCTCGAAAACGACTATAACGATTTCCTTTAAACTTGGTATGCTAATGTCATAGATTAAAAACGTATTACTTCTATTTGAAATATTCTCTTAGTTGATCAATGTTTTTAGAGCGCTCTACTGGGCCATAATAGTAGATAGGTACTATCCCCCCACCACCTCTATATTTATGTTATGACAAATATGTGAAATTTAAATTTAAAGACATTTTTTTATTTAATGTACAATGGTATCAAGAGAAGTAGGAGAAGAGGAGAAGTTGTGCCCGTGTTTCTTTATCGTGTTTTTTTATACAGAGCTTTAATATAAATGATAGAATGGGGTTACATGTTAGTAAAAACCCTTGGCAAGTAGTCATTCGAATGCAGTTACATTATAGTCCAGAAACCAGCATTGAAATATCTCAAATAACATTTGAAATATAACGCTACAAATCCAACAGAACTCCTTAAAACCATATTTTTTTTTCCAAAAAATGCTTCAAATAAACAGTTTAAAGGTTTATAGATGATGTACAGGCAGCATTCCAAGCATAAACCAAGGCGTTATAGCTATTTCCGAGAAAGTTTCAGAAAAAAATATATTCGTTCATTTTGTGCCGTATATATATACGAGGGTCATTCAATAAGTAACGAGACAAATGTTGTTTAATCAACATTGTCCCCAGCAATGTTTATACACTTGTCCCATCGTTCTTCTAATTTGTGTATGCTTCTCGCATAAAATTCTTAGGGTTGATCTCGAGGCCACTTCTGCACCTGATTTTCAACTTCTTCATTTGATTGAAAATGTTTCCCACGTAGAGCCTCTTTAAGGGGACTAGACAAAAGTGGAAGTCTGGAAGTCCGTGGGGCGAGATCGGGGCTGTAAGGAGAACGTGGAAGGATCTCCCATCCCACTTTTTGAAGTGTTTCTTGAGTTAACTGTGCCGTGTCATGATGCAAAATCACGCCTTTAGTCAAGAGTCCACGACGTTTCGTTGGAGTGGAAGGCCTTACTTTATGTGTGAGCATATCACTATAATACTGGCTGTTGATAGTAATACGTCTGTTGTTCTCAATTAACGCGTTAATGCGAGATTCGAGGGAGGAAGTTGCAACTTCCATCGGTTGTCCACTTCGTTGCTCGTCACAGACAATTACACGGCCACTTTTAAACTGTTCTACCCATTTGTAAACATTCGAACAGTTCAAACAATTATTCCCGCACACTTTCAACATTCTTTCGTGGATTTCAATACCTTTGATACCCTCTGCAACTAAATATCTAATCACTGAGCATTGTTCTTCTGAGGTGCAATGCTCGAGCGGATTCGGCATTGTTAACTGTATACATTTGAGGTTATGCTTACCAAATACTCTCGAACAGCTGATGAGAAACTAAGTACAAGAATGCCAACGTGACGCACTGAAACTACTGTATTGATTAAACTAACCACTTCTGAGCTACAGCGATTTGTCTCGTTACTTATTGAATGACCCTTGTATATATATATATATATATTTATTACTTTTTATATTTATTTAAAATTGCCTCACCAAAATAACAATAAAAGTCTCGACCTAAGTAAAAACAAATAATCTCATTACGAATAACCTCAAAAAAATGTAAAAACAAATATACTGTGAACTGTAATCAATATAATATAAATTCTGCTACATAATATATATAATATAGTTCAATTACTAATGTAGTTAATTATTATTATTAATATAGCCTATATGATATACATTAGTTTAATGGAACCTTTTGTTCGTCTTTATGGATAAAATCGCAGAAATTTTAAAAAAAAAAGTTGTTCAGTAAATTCGTACATCCGGTCAATTGATTTTATTCAAATTCAGAATTTTGGCAGTACATCTGATTCTAATTAGAAATTAGATGATTATAGATATGAAGGTAATTAATTTTGAAATGGCACTTCTAAGGAAAACATAATATCCCCACCCTAAAAAGTGAGAATGTCTCAAAAAAACTGTTCAGTAAAAGTTCACTCCCAATGAAACGATTTTCTTCAAACTCGGAATTTTTGCATAATTCCGATATGTCATTAATGCATACTATGTAAAGGATGTCCCTTTCAAATATTCAGTTCGAAACTGTGAAATCTTTACAACTACTTTATGTGAAATCGAAGGGGAATATGTGCTTGAAATCAGCATTCTGCCCTGTGTTGTTTTAAAAAAATTTTGAATGACCTTACAAAGAATGACAGGCGGTCATCATGTAACGTTGATGAGGCTTTATTACGAGGAAGCTGTCGAGTGAAATTCGACCACAATCATTCGTACACTTGCTTCTGTACTGGCACTGTCTAAAGACATCGTTAACCGCCATCTTCATACTATGGGAAAGGTAAAATGAAGATGACTTAATCGCCTGCGGAGAAGGGATCGGAGAGGGTTTAGTAAAAAGGAGTAGTAAATGAAGGAAAACACTGATCCAGGTCTGGACACTGTGGTCCGGGAGCTTTATTAGACCATGGTGATGATGATTATTATTATTAAAAAAATACTATACATTGCTGATAAGAAATGCCTGATAAGGTATAATGTTGATGATAAATGCTGTAGCTTTTCTATATATTTAACCATCAAATGAAATGTATATTTAGTTCGGGACAAATAACCATCTAGATTGTAGACAGACCGGTAGATTGCTACGACAGTATTCTTAGGAGAAGTTCTTTCTTTCCTTGTACAGTGAGGGGGGGGGGAAGAGGCATATTGGCTTAGGTGCCGCGCCTTCGGACACCTATCATTAATAATAATATTAATAAACGTCTAGTTATAATTAGACTTTCTGAAGAACATTTATCACAACTGATACTAAAATATTGCATCGAGAGAAAGTCGGTTGAATATTTTTTGCTGTTACCCTTGTTAATGTCGGGTGTTCAGAAGTAAGTGGGAACATATTTCTTAGCTAAACTAAAATTGTTACATTGTATTTTGAGTGTTTTCACTAAGTTTTATAATTCATAACACATAGAAGAAGTTTACCTTGAGATTTTTATTTTCTCTCACTGTAGAAATATTATGAGCAAAAAAAATCTGGTGTGAAACACTCACGTAAATTTCTCTTACTCCAATTAATACAATTTAATTAACAAACTGCCTTTAAAATTGCAGCGTTTACAATGTTTAGTTTGGCTGGCCATAAAGAAAGGTAGTAGGGGCTTGTATACTTGTGCCGACTTGTATAGAGCGGGGCTCTGTCAAAAAGCAACAAATCTAGAGCAGTTAAAATTTCAAAGCAATGACACATCCCTAGATTAGACTGGCAGATCTGGAGGGCAGAGCCACATTCCACTGCGACCTGCATTAAGAGGGCTATTATGGATCCACTAAGGTTATAGCACATCCTTCAGCTTCGCCCTCTTTATCAGGCCTAACTAAGCTGAAAGTGGCTCCGCCATGAAGCTCGTGGCTTCCGGATTGCTTGTCTCTAGTTGAAGAAACCTTGTCTCATCAGGCGGCACACTCACAAAGGATGTGTACCGGGTTTTCCTCTTCAGCCTTGCAGAATCGGCACAGCGCGTTGTCTGCAAGTAGTAATTGGTGCATGTGCCTATTCAGCCTATAATGTCCTGTTAGTAGCCCCACTATTAGCCTTATATTCCTTCGGCTATGGCTGAGTAGGACCCTGGCAAAATTAAGTGAATGTCTTTTAACAAAGAATTTAGCCTGCCTCTGCCTTCGTCTTTTTTCCCACCAATGCAGACGCTGGTCTTCTAACCAAACCTTGATAGAAGCTTGAATCAAGCTCCTGGGCTTACCGCAGAAGGACTCGGGGCCTATAAAGGTATCTTTCGAGTCCTCCCTCGCCAGAGCGTCCGCCCTTTCATTGCCAAGGAGCCCTCGCATGTCCCGACACCCAGCCGAGTGTCAACTTATTTCGAGCACCCACCTCGGTTAGGGCAGATAGGCAGCCTCACACCAGTCTTGAGACTATTTGGTTTGAAGAAAGTGCCTCAAGTCTGACATTCTTAAATTCATTTTTTTTTTTTTTTTTAACAGTCTTTTAAATAAATTTTATAAGATTTCATCTGTACAGTCGTTTTTGAGAATATTCCAAAAAACTCAAAGAACTATACTTAGTCGCCTTTTCTGGTTAACCGATTTTCCGCAATTTTGGCGATGCTAGTACCTAAATGGAATACCTAGTTTGAACTTCAAAATATCCACAATGACCACTCGGGTATATTTATATATAAAAACCCTACCACCAGTTTATATCCAACTGGTTCGCGCGAACGTTCTTAAAATAAAATAAAAAAATATCCGGTTCGCAAATTATCCGAAAATAAATTTTATTTATTGTTCTCCCAACCCCCCAACCCCCCCAAAAACGTTGAATTAAACAAAATTACTGTTTGCATTAGTTTGTTGCTAATGCTTTTCCTACTATAACTCGACAATATGATAGAAGGCATAAAATTTGAATGTATGCGCATTACCCTTTGAGCTTGTGATTTGCCCAATGAAATTTGAGTGAATAATAATTTGAGTAATTATTAATAATTATAAATTATGATTAAGAATCATTGCTGTGTGTTTCGCACACAGGCTGAACGAGTATTTTCTGTAATGAACAACATTTATTCGGACAAAAAAAAAATCGCCTCAAAGTGAAAAATATGGCAAATGTTCTAGTAGTAAATTTGATAGGACTTCTATTGGATCGTTGGGATTGTAGCGACTTAGTTCAAATGTGGCTAAGAAATCACAACAGAGCTGATGACGCTATAGTCAAAATGCATCATCCACCTGAAGAGAGATATGACAGGAATAGAATGTCAATATGGAAATATCTTGCCAAATAAATAAGTTTTTTTTTTTTAATAATATAAATGGTTTAATTCTTTTTGATCCCATAAGTCGGAGATTATAATGTATATTCCAGTGCTGCACTTTTCTGTATGTGTGTGTGGGGGGGGGGAGCATGCAAAATTTCTGAGAAGTCGCAAAATATTTTTAGACACTAAATATGTGTCACGAAACCGAAAAAATAGTGATTTGCTTCCAAATTCTCAGAGAGAAGAAAAATAAATAGAATAGGTTCTTAAATATCATCTGCCTTTAGAGAACTGGTTCGTGAAAATTTGGGATATCATCACATGTCTACCATCTATTTTTTTATGTCCAGCCCATTCTAAACGTAAAGTTTTTTTTTTATTGTATTAATTAGAGGAAGACAATTTGTGATGGTTTCACGCCAGATTTTTCTTTAACTTCTACTTTTTATTCCAACATAAACTTAGAAAATAATAATTTGTTTTAATTGTAAACCATAGCCTACGTTAAATATTAAGTTATTTGAATAAGTTTATTTAACAATTATTTAGATATTTAAATGAAGGAGTTTTCTGAATAAATAAAGGGAAATGTTTAAATCTTTCCAGTGAAGCACTAAAGCACCTCCTTCGAGAGATAGCTAAATTAAAAAAAAAACACGTTTTTTGTCTTCTTAAATATTCATTACATCTGAAAACAACTCAGTTTTCCAAAAAAATAAAATAAAATAAACTAGAATAGAAGTTTAAAAGTAATAAATCTTTTACCAAATGATATCGAAAGCGTAGATTTATCATCATATAATCGTTTCATGTAATAAACGACATAAAAGTTTTAGGTAACTTCTATTCTTCTCAACTTAATTGAGCAATTCAAAATCTGGGCTGTTCGAATAAATTGCTCTCAAAATATCGATTATAAGTACAGCGCTAATGATCCACAGGAATGTGCCCCAAAAAAACAATAACAAATAAATCTTTGAAATACTCTATATTTCACTAAGTGGATTCACCCACTAGCTAGCCTATATTGGATGGATATTTGGGGGGTGTGGTCGTAGTGCTGGAAACAAAGAACTATATCTTAATGGTTGGTGTTACACGCGTAGCGCGTGAACTCGGAGCGTTAGATGGCTTAATAAACCACTCATTATGAAAATTAACAAGGCAATAAGTTTCAATTGGCTTACCTTGAAGATGCGGTTATGATGAATGAGAAGCGTATGTTGAGCCGGAGAAGCTGAGAAAGACGCTAGGAAGCGTAAAAAGGGGATAAAGGAGGCTGTGTAATGTGTAAATATGTTCGTGTATGGGTGTGTATAAAAGGAAGTTGTGGGAAAGGTAATTGGTGAATGAAGCGGTACGGAAGCGTGCGTTCGTTGATGCGAATAAGACTCTCGGAAGCTGGTTGGAGGCAGAGATGAAAGACCTGTGTTGTAAACGCTATACACCCGTGGAGGCGGTGAAATTTAATGATGACGCAGAGAACAAATACACATATACGTACGTGAAGTGAGCCAGAGGACATGTGAAGAAAAGGGGTGAACAACCAGTAATAATGGGATGGCTCATGCAATTTCTGTGGGGAAGCTGGAGGAACTCCAATACATTTACTCACCGACTGCGACGCCTTCATTCAAAGATGGGGAAGTAGGATATACCCACCCTAGAACACTCTAACATTCTGAGATTCCTTAGGGATTGTTGCGGTTGGTTCCGCAGAGTTGGAAAGCACCAGAGATAAATTTTCCGTGATAGCCTGCTCCTTTTTGTAGTCATTGATCGGTTTCGGGCGTTCGTCCATCATCAAGACGTTTTTGTCAATAAAGTGTGATAACATAACAAATCTAATAGTAAAGGCTGATTCCTTAGGGAGCTCAACTTGGAAGGGTAGATGAGAAAGCTCACCTATGATACCTGAGGTGGTACAATAGATTACTGGATGGTCGCAGTGCATAAACCCTCAAAAATAATAATAATATATGCGCTTTCTAATATCCATGAATTCATACAATGCGATGAATAAATTGGGTCTCTTATTCATAGAACGTGATAAACGTCCCATATAACGCATACCATAAATTTAATATTCTAACATTGTTTTCTACTTTTTGTTAAAAAACGCAATATATATACCTAACTATGAGTATCTTATGTATATACGGCAGCTGTATTTATATTTGAACGATTATACTGACTAAGGAGAGAATAAATTTATAGCGAGCATAGTGCCAGAGCGATGAGTTACGATAATTGTTGGTCATGAATGTAGAATGGTGTTTGGCTGTTGTGCGTTGCTTGATGTGTGATGTGATTAGTTGGAATTAGTCCTATTAATTCTGTTGGTGGTAAGTTAATGTGGCTATAGGTTGATGAACCTATCAGGGTTGATGTTGTTTAAAGTTGAAGGTTGAAGCCTATTCGCTAATACAAGTAGACGATGTAACGCTTACTAACATTGAGGCTCAATAATGGCGACTTGATCTAGTTGCTAATCAGACTATTGAGTCCAGCTTCTATATGGCGAATTTCCTGGTGATTGGTTCCATTACACCAAGATTTATTAAGATTCAAAGGTTTATCTCTACTTTCCGAAACTTACATTTAGTATAATCATTAAATATCGGAGGCAACCACAAATAAGTTCCCATCGACATTGCCTTAGTTAATATTTGCTGCAAGATTCATCGCTTTGAAGAATCCATAATTTATAAGAAGAATCCATAATTTTGTCTTTATTATTGTCATTATTTAAAAACATTTCTTTCTCCAAAACAACTTTGGTTTGAACATAATCATTCACTTTCCTATTTCCTTTTGAATTTCCAAAGAGTACTCTGTCGGCGGATCAACTTTCATAATGTTAAAATTGAAATTAATTTTTACTTTCTCTAACTCCCTAGTAAGAGAATGCATCTTACTCCCAATAAGAGAATATCTCTTACTCCGTAGTAAGAGAATGTATTGCGATCGTGCCAGATTTGTGAAATAAGTTTCCGGAAATACAGTTTTGGGGGTCGCCTCAGTGGGGAAAAAAATGCTTAATGATCTGTAGTATGTATGTGTGAGGTATGTGTATGTGCGTTAACAGAATATCTAAAAAACAACGTTGCCAATTTATTTCAACAAACAAAAGAAAATCCACGAAGCAAGGAAAATCAGAACAATGCATGCTTTTAAAAGGATATATTTCTCTTACCAAATAACTAAGTAGGACGAATTTACACAAAACTTAAAAGGATTTAAATATTAACTTACATCTAAAGAACCTGACATACACAGACACCGTTTACATAATTATCCTTTAGCATAATTTATTTATCTTTAGTATATTTTATTATCTTCTGATTTATGTAATCTTATTACAAATACGAGCATTAGTATTTTATTAGTATATGACAGTCAATTAGTTAGACTGGCGATGTTGAGGAAGTTGATGATGAAGTGATGTTGGGAGAGAGGTCCAACACAACTGGACAGTCTTACTTGGTCTCTCGAAGATGATTGGTAATGCGATCTTAGCGATCGAGCCCAATGCGGGATGATTAAGCCTGGCTTTCAGCTGAATTTCCTCACAGCTTGAGGTAGTGGTTTTGAGTTGCCAATTATGGGCCATTTCTTCATTAGCATACGCACAGTAGCCTCAGATTTAGCGAATAATTCTCCCTCTATTCTCCATCCCCTCGCATCACGCGGTCGCTCTTCTCCCACTCTAACTCCCGTCTCTTTGTTATAAATAGCAGCATCGCAATAGTTCACTCATCACACTTACCCAATTATGAAAGTGTTTCTCTTTAATTATAAGTCGATATAATATTGTAACTAAGTAGTATTTACCACTAATAATAATGACGTAACGTCACAACGGTTACGTTAGTATATTTGTTCGGTTCCACCAATTATACAATATTAAGAGACTTGAGAGAAAAATTCCAACTGTGAGGGAATTTTCTCAGTTTGGACTGTAGGACTTTTGAGTGTTCCACTACAAAACTATTTTATCTTGTAAATAACTATTGATAGATATATCCCTGGTTGCAATGTGTTAATTTTGAAAAATAAAAACCGTATAAATAAGTAAAAGTTTAAATCGATAATGCAAATTATTTCCAATTAAAATAAAAACATTTAAGGTTTACTTTCCTATTACCGCTCTAGAACTTCTATCAGACACACTTTTACCTCATGACCTTATTTCACTCCTGTTACGTACCTAAAACTCTTCCAAAATATTAGGTTATGGACAAAAAAAAATCTGGTGTGAAACACTCACACAACTTTCTCTTACTCCAGTTTTCAAAATTATAATTGACAAATTTTATAGTTAGTGACCAAATTTAATGAAATTCGTCGATCTCTAAAAAAAAACTGTTCAGTAAAAGCGCACTTCCAGTTTACTAATTTCCTTGAAATCGGAATTTTGGCCATCTATTTATTTCTAATTCATTTTGTTTGGATGATTAGAATTGTATAATCAACTATGATAGCACTTTAGAGTAAAACGTAACCTCACCCATCCCCTAAAAGTGCCTTAAATGAATTTTCCCAAAAAAATGTTTTAAATAAAAGTTGTACATCTTTGTATGTATAGTTTATATTGGAAGTTTCAAGAAAATCATCAGAGCCATTTTTGAGAAAATGGCGAAAAAGTGAAAAAAATCATTTACTAAAGTGGTAAAATAAACGCATTTTCGATCATCCGATTTTTGGCAAAACCCGGAATTTCAACAACAAATTTAATTCTAATTAACATTATTTAGATGACGGAATGTCTAATAAACTGAAATAGCACTTTAGAGGAAGCCGTATCCCACCACTCCCCCAAAAGTACCCTTAAATGAATTTTCCCGGAGAAATATTTCAAATAAAAGTTTGCAAGTGTAGTTGATGTATCAAGTTTTAAGAAAATCGTTGGAGCCATGTTTGAGAAAATCGCAAAAAAGAAAAAAACCAGCTAGTAAAGTGGTACTTCCAGTTGAGAATTTTGACAGGTACATGGTGATACCTAAACGGAATATCAAGTTTGAACTTTCTATGGTTTTTCGTTTTTGAGCTATGCTGTTCAAATACATACACACGCGCGCACACACACATACAGAGACTATTTTCTAAAAACCACTTTTTTGGGCTCAGAAGACCTCAAAACGGATATTTCCTGTGAAAACTCGATATCGAAAATTTGGCAGGATTACAGTACTATTTATTTACAATAAAGTAATTAATTATAAAATGACAAATTTTCTCATATATCCTAAGATCCAGGTGTTGTGGTGGGGAGGATAAGTGCCAAACATAATTATACATACAGTGAGAGACCTAACACTATTGTTAGTAACTGGTTTCCGAGAAATAATTGATTTTAGAGAGGTTGTGGGGGAACTGGAAGGTCACGCCTTTGTGTTTGGGGGGTATGGTGCACTTCGACCAGAAGAGGTATCTTGTGCCACCCACTCACCCCTTTTCTGTTTAAGAACTCTGAAAAATCTCTGAATCTAGGGAGGATATATTTTTCTCCAACACCAAGGCTTCCAAATATTCTTTGAATGATGGTATGGCATTCCGTTAAGAAGTGTATTGGAGTCTCCACCATCTCCCCACAGATTCTGCAGGTGCTATCTTTGTTCTAGAGCCCAGTTTCTTCAAGAGAGGAAACCTGTCAGCATGCGAAGCTTATTTTTACTCTATACCACTGTCAAGGTATGCACGATACAGATCTTTTCTGGTTATAACCGCCCAGGCAGGTCCTAACTTCCTTCCGCCTTGGGAGGGTTTTTGGCAGATCTGTGCCCTCTCTTCACTTTCTCCTCATTTCTCTCAGCTCTTCTCGAAGAGATTGGTCGCTTTTCCAGCGAGAAGGGAATAAGCTCTCCCCACCCAAAAAAGGTGATGGCTAAGGATGTCGGACATGTTATTTCTTTCCATGCCAACATGCTCTGGTATCCCAAAATAGTAACTCTATTGATCCTGTCCAGGTGATTGAGTTTGCCAAGGCATTCCCGTACCATTTTTGAAGTGATAACATATGAGCTCGGTACTTGAATGATGTTTTGGTTATCGGATAGGATTACAATCTCCTGATAATGTTGCTTTATGTTTCTTTTTGTTCACATTCTACCAGCTTACATGTGAATTGAAGCCAATCAAAATTGGTAAAATTTGCTAAGTTTAAAGAAAATTGGCCAATTATTACGTAAGAGAAAGTCGCGTGAATGCTTTATACTATAATTTCCTTTTTTTTAATCTCTACGCAGCCCCTCCATTGCAAGTTCTTAGAGCAACCACCGCTTTGATAATAATAAAGTTATCTTCTAGCAAGCATTAAAATTCATGAAAATAAGTCAAGTATTAAAATATAAATTATTTTCTAATATTTATTAAGTGTAAATCAAAGAAAAAACAATATAGTAAAGATACGATATAACCTTTGTGCTATGTAAAAAGGGTCATGCCATTAAATGAGGTATAAATGTTAAGCAGGCCAACCTTTAGTGAAATTCACTAACAGCCAGCCCAGTTACCCAAGAGGAAAGGAAGTCCTCCTCTTGGGAGCTGCAAGTGAAGAGAATGTGTGATAGAAAAATAAAAACGTGTGCATAGTTGCGCAGGCGTATGTCCAGATATAAGTGAGTCGAGGGATTTTTGTGGATGTAGGCGAGCTGGAAAGCAGTCTTACAGCTTGCTCACTCCACAGATACAATCCTCCATGTACTTCTCTAATATATGGCCCTATATATAAAAAATATATGCGATTATATTAACGCCCTTCTATGTTCAGAAAAAAAAACGAGATGTGAACTCCACTTACTTACCCAAAATGATATGTTAAATGGTTAGAACTTTTAATAAAAATCGAGAAATCTATATAAATAATACTGCGATATATTGTCGGTTTATTGGTCTTTTTACAGATTATTTACACATTTCATGGCAGAATTTTTGTTATCTTCTCTTCTGCCAAATTCCTTTGAAAATAATTTATCAAAACTTAGTACATAAGTAATAATAATCTGGTATGAAACACTCACACGACTTTCTCTTACTCCTATTAATATAATTGTGCAAGTATAATGAGAAATTTGCTTAAAATTTCAACCTACCCAGTATCAACCTACTGACCCAATCAGATAAGGAAATGATGAGCGCGTCAATTTTGAAATCTAACGCCACTAATTCCGTAAAACTATCTATTTGGAAATGTTTCAGATATCCAAGAATCTTTTCTGTGAAGTTGCACTTTCGGTCAACCATATTGTATATACATTGTACACAAGTAATACTTTAGAATGGTACATAACGCTACAGTTCCCTTAGAACTCCCCCCCCCTTTTTTCCCGGAAAAAAGAATCAAATAAAAATAATAAGTATTTTTGTGTATAAAATAGTAATCGAAGTTTAAAGAAAATTATTGGAACCGTCTTCAAGAAAATCGGGATAAACAACACCAAAAAAATATTCAGATTTCGCCCGAAACCTTCGTGTTATATGCGACTATGGTAACTAAATGAAATATCAACTTTGAGATTTCTGTATTTGAGATATTTTGTTCACATACACACACACACACACACATACACATACACACACATCATTTTCTAAAAACAATTTTTTCGTTCTCAAGGGACTCGAAAATACGTCTTTCCGGTGAAAAGTCTCTTTCTTTTTTAATCTTTATTTATGCTACAATCAGCGCAATCGCGCTATAAGTAACAATTATTACAAAGAACGTACATACATAATGAGTGGAGAACCTACCGAATGGTGACACTCCAAAATTACACAAAAATACTATTCACTCTCTTCTCTTGAGAGGAGATCACGAGGCCATTGTCTTTTAAGACGTCTAGGAGGGTTATTAGGAAGTGTTCGGGAAGACAGGTGTTGAACCAGAGGATTTGTGTGTGACTGTACGTTAATATGGAATTTCCTGTAACGGGTTTTGGCGACTTAAGCAATAAACGGTATGTTAAGGTCAGTGTGTATGGTTCGGTTGGAGACGTAAAAAGGAGCGTTTACAATGTTTCTGAAGAATCTGAATTTTAGGGATTGGAGTCTCTGGATATTTGAGCGTTTGGTTGAACCCCATAATTCTATCCCATACGACCAGATAGGCTTTAAACTAGATGTAAAAATTAGTCTTTTGTTGTCTAGGGAGAGTTTAGATCTGTTGTCCAGTAGTCTTTTAAGTAGTCGAAAGCGTCTGTTTAGTTCTATTCTTTTGAGTTGTGTATGAAGATTCCAGGTAAGTCTTAGGTCTAAGTAAAGCCCAAGATAGCGAGCAACGTTGACCACTGGTAAGGGAATTAAGTTGTAGTAGTTTGGGGGAAGAGTAAAGCGTCGAAGAGTGAAGGTAATGTTTTGGGACTTGTTTTCATTAAGTTTAATGACCTTTTGTGAACCATTTTTCTAGGAAGGGGAGATGGGTTTACGGATTTCTGTGGGCTATTACGGGATCATTATTGGTAGACAGGATAGCAGTATCATCTGCATAGGTGAGAAGGATAGTAAAAACAAACACATGAACTGGTCTTTACTTAATTATAAAAACTGTTAGGTGTTGTAGCCATGCAAACTGTTAGGTGTTTCAGCCATGCAAACTGTTAGGTGTTTCAGCCATGCAAACTATTAGGTGTTTCAGCCATGCAAACTGTTAGGTGTTGTAGCCATGCAAACTGTTTGGTGTTGTAGCCATGCTAACTGTTAGGTGTTGTAGCCATGCAAACTATTAGGTGTTTCAGCCATGCAAACTGTTAGGTGTTGTAGCCATGCAAACGTGGTGTGTAGCCATGCTAATGTTAGGTGTTGTAGCCATGCAAACTATTAGGTGTTTCGCCATGCAAACTGTTAGGTGTTGTAGCCATGCAAACTGTTTGGTGTTGTAGCCATGCAAACTGTTAGGTGTTGTAGCCATGCAAACTGTTAGGTGTTGTAGCCATGCTAACTGTTAGGTGTTGTAGCCATGCAAACTGTTAGGTGTTGTAGCCATGCAAACTGTTAGGTGTTGTAGCCATGCAAACTGAAATTTATTGAGAAGAAACGTAAACGCTTAGTAGAAAAAAATTAAAATTTTAATTTTTACCCTCAATTTTTCTAGCCGCACAACAGCCAAACACCATTCCACATAAACACGCTGTTATCATCATAACTCTTAGCTCGGTACCTCTATTCTATATATAATATTCTCTCCTTATTCAGTAAAATCGTTAAAATTGTGAGTTTAGTGCAAGTTCGTGTGTTCTCTCATTTCAGCATCAAATCCGACTACTACCATCACATTAGTTTCCGTGTATTCATATATAAACGGCAGTGTACATACATATTGCGTGTCTTAAAACATCATAAACAATGTTAAAATATTAAATTTAGGTATTGTTATATGGGACAGTTTATCGCGTTCTATGTGTACGAGGCCCAATTTTTTTCATCGCATTATCTATGAATTCGCGTTATCGAGGAGCGTGATATATAGGTGTTCACTAAATTTGTGATAGTGTCAAGTTTTCGAAACTGTTCTGCAAATGATGGGATCCCATGTGTGAAAAAATATCCTCAAGATATTCCGTTTAAATACCAACCATTGTTCAGGAGAAGATAAGCCAACCGGAAGTACGACTTTACTGAACGACCAGGTTATTATTTACCAATCTTCAAACATATAATTTTATTCAATAAAATCTTCTGTCAATATTGTTTTCAACAGCTAATGTTATTCGAAATATACAATATAATGTATTAATCATCTTAACTTGCCTCTATCAAAATAATTTGTATAATGTATTCAAATATACAGGAAACGCATTAATATTTCATCTACTAAACAAGTCGTGTTTATATAACGATCCATTCGAATAAAAATAAATTATTTATTTATTTTTATTCAGAAATAGAAAAATATTTTTTTAAATAACAATTACATGGATAGAACATTATGAATTTGAATATCTATCTAATTAATTAATTTATTAAAAATATTTAAGCAGGTTTGATTAATTTTACCTAGATTTTTCCTTCAAAAGAAGTAACACACTCTATCGCCAGCTGCCATTCTTCGTTAATAGTTTTTATTTTCCCTTAATTCTAGTATGTGTATCTGTGTGTGTGTGTGTGTGTTGTGTGTGTGTGGGATGATATTTCAAAAAAAAAAAAAATTAATTTTAGTTGTTTTGAGGAATTTGTTGCATTAAATTTGAAACATATGGGGCTAGTTTCATGTTATCGAAGCGCACTTCACTTGCCTACCGGCTTGGGGCCGTATGTTCTCCACCACGTCAGCATCTATGTCAGGACAAATATGTAAAAATTTGTAGCTTAAAGAAAAATTGCCATTTTGTATATAATTATATTAACAGGAATAAGAGAAAGTCGTGTGAGTGTTTCAAACCAGATTTTTTTTTTTTTTTTTTTTTTTTTTACTCAGGGGACCAGAAGGTTTAACGATTTCCGAAACACGTATTTCCGATAAAAAATCAATTCCCAATGTTTGACACGATCGCAATACTATCCCTTAGTAGGAATAAGTGAAAGTAACCATTTTCTATAACGAATGGCCTCTCGGTGTATATATATATATGTTTGAGTGCGCTCGGTCTTGTGGGTTTAAAAAAATTCTTGTGTTTCTCGTACTTTTTATTTTAGTTTACTTTATTTATAAAATCTACATGCTTCATCAAAAAAATATTACATGTAATCGAGTTAAAATCAACTTAATCGATATTAAAAAAGCATGATACATTAAAGAGATAAACTGATAGATAAAACGTAGAAATTAAAATAAAAACAACATCACAAAACACGGCTTTATATTATGGCATGCTTTCTATTCTAAATGGACAGAATTTTCTTGAAATAGAAATTATTACTAAGTATTTATAGTTCTCGTATGTCCCACCAGTGAATGGACTATGGTTTTCCAGACTGAGGTTCTTTGTTGTATCTTGATGTGAGGGTACGTAATACTAACTTAAAAAATGTTTGTATCTGCTCTTACAGCCAAGCTGCGCTGAAGGCGCTGAGTTCATGTGTCTTCACTTCCAGGTTGGTACTAGAATGTTCAAAAGACTGGAAGCGCTTTCTTCTTACTTCTAGTCTGGGTACCAGGTCATATGGGAATTTTTGGGAATGAGGAGGTGAATAGATTCCGTGAATAGATGTCATTGGAAGAGCTTAGGCTATTTCCCTTTAAGGTTATTCACCGAATCGTTCGGACTGCGGTGAATCTTAGATGGATTAGATCTGGGCCTGGATTTTTGTTCTAGACACGGTTTGTCGTTTTTCTTGGGGCAGCTATATGGGCCCAGTTGGGCTTTGGATAGCGTAGGGTTTGCTCCCTCCCCACAGACGAATAATAATAATAATGTCCCACCAGTTGAGGCATTGAAAACTAAAATGTCATTTTGAGAAAATAAAACTAGCGTGGAATTCACACGACTTTCCCTTATTGTCGTCTAACTTGAAACTTTGTACTTTCTCTTGCTCCTCCAGTGTCGTCTCCTCCAGAGATCGTGGTAGATTTTCGAAATTGAGTTTTTTTTTAGTTTTACTTAGAGGAGCTACAAAGGTATACTCCTTATATATATATTCTTATTATACAGGGTGACCAGAGTTATATGCTCCACCCACTTTTTTTAAACGGCGGGAAATTTCGAAAAAATAGAAACGAAAACACGTATTTAATCATTTTTAGTCTAGTTTATTTTCAGTGATTGATCCATTTTTTTATACCCCAATATCCCGAGATACAGCATCCAACTTTTTTTTTTCAAATGGAACATTATATTTTTTTTTGCATAGTTTTACTAGTACTGAGCCCTCCCTCTAAAAAAATAAAAAAATAAAATTTAAAATCGGTTAGGTTTTTCAAAAGTTATTGTAATTTAAAATATGAAAAACAAATTTCAGTTTAATGTCAAAATTACCTTATTTTTTCTTTAAAGAAGCTCTTCAAACTGGGCACCATCAACGGATAGGCAAGCCAAAGCTCTGGACTCCCACGCTCTGTTTGTAGCAGCACTTAGGTGGCAAAGTCAACATCTAGGCAGGCTAGAGTTATTCGACGTTCCAGATCTTCGACTGAAGCCACGGGATTAAGGTTACTGTACACTTTATTTTTTAGATATCCCACAAAAAATAGTCCATTGGGGTTAAGTCCGGAGGTCGAGGTGGCCATTGGATCGGACCATGAGTTCCTAACCACTTTTCGTGGAAATTTCTGTCCAGGTAACGTCGAACAACTCTCGCATTATGTGCCGGGCAACCATCTTGTTGAAAATGCATATCTAACCGACGTTTTAGAGGAACATCTTCAAGCAGAACTGGCAAAATGTCTCTTAAAAAAGTTAGACACCTTCACCAGTTAAGTTCCCTCTGTAGAAGTATGGGCCGATTAGTTGGTTTCCTAAAACTCCACACCAAACGTTTGTAGAAAAAACAACCTGATGGCGTGTGGCGAAGGTAACTTGTGGATTTTCTTCTGCCCATATTCTAAAGTTCCAATCGTTTAGGAATTAAGCAAGGACCCATTGTTGCGTAATCTAAACTTTGACTTCATCTAGTCCATAAAATTGCTGCATATTTTTGCCATTTTTTATGTAACGAGGGATAGTCTAAAATATAAAATGTACAGCATCAACCTTATCCCGTGGCTTCGTCTTCGAAGCATATGGAACGGACGAACTCCCATAACTCCTAGCCGTGCCTAGATCGTACTTGACTTTGCCACCTAAGTGCTGCTACAAACAGAGCGTGGGAGTCCAGAGCTTTGGCTTGCCTATCCGTTGATGGTGCCCAGTTTGAAGAGCTTCTTTAAAGAAAAAATAAGGTAATTTTGACATTAAACTGAAATTTGTTTTTCATATTTTAAATTACCATAACTTTTGAAAAACCTAACCGATTAAAATTTTTTTTTTTTTTTTTTAGAGGCTCAATTACTATAAAAATATGCAAAAAAAATATAATGTTCCATTTGAAAAAATAAAGTTGGATGCTATATCTCGGGATATTGGGGTAAAAAAAATGGATCAATCACTGAAAATAAACTAGACTAAAAATGATTAAATACGTGTTTTCTATTTTTTCGAAATTTCCCGCCGTTTAAAAAAAAAGTGGGTGGAGCATATAACTCTGGTCACCCAATATATTATATTTCTTATATATATATATATAATATACATAGAATACGTATATACAATATATATATACATAATGGAATATATACATATACAATTAATTGTATATATATATATGGAATAAAACTTATTTTTTTGGTTGATATGCTAGGATATTATTTCACTCATAACCAGGAGTAAGTACATGAATCATGTGAGATTGGCTGGGTTTTGTTTGTTCAACTGCCAAACAACTATATTTTCTGTAAACAATATCAGGAGAGCAACATCCTACAGTATGTTTGCAAAATTTTTCTTTTTACATAAATTTATATTTTATTTTTATTTCTATATCCTTTTTTATGTTTCTTATTTATTTTTTATTTTTTTTTTTACTTTCTGTTACTGCTAGTGATAGGAAGTATGCGATCATGTCAGATTTTCGAATTGAATTTTCACTGGAAACTGGATGGGCGTGCATGTTTAAATGTGAAGATCAAAGACCTCAAAAAAATCTGATGTGAAACACCCACACGACTTTCTGTTAATGTTAGTCAAATTAGTGAGATATAAATTAATTAACAATTGTTATCAATGGGGTCTCCCAGAACTTTCTAAAATGCCATTCTGAGAAGGTTATATGCTCCTCCATCACCTAGTAGTTGTTATCCAGGCTTCTAAATCTTCTTTGACTGCAGCTCAGTCTGTCAGGAGGTGCATTGGTGTTTCGCCCAAATCCCCAAAGAATCAGCAAGTGTTCTCACTTTCTAGGCCTAGCTTCTTCTTGTATACCACAAGTCTACAATGCCCGGTGAATACCTATTCCTATTCAGACTGATGCAGGCCTGGGACTGTCCAGATAATGTCCAGATAAGAGTGATGCTTTCTTCATTTCTTCCTCATTACTTGAAAAGACTACATCGGTTATCCTAAAAAATGTTTCTGATAAAATTTATTGGAAGCAGTTCGTAAAACAGGATTCCTCTCCAATCTAATCATATGCATAGAATGTCATTTCTAAGGTGAAGACCATCTTCAGATGTTGATAAGGAAAGTTCATTAGGTTTTCTACGCGATTGACATGATTGTATTATTGTTTTAAAGCAGAGATCTTCAATCCGTCATTCACTGCGGGGTCACATTAATAATTTCAATGACGCGGAACAGTGAACTGCGACTAAAAGAAGTCTATTGTGCCCCTCCCAATGATGTCAGGATGAAACGTCTGGGAAGGTTCCAAGGAGTGTATTATCTTCCTCCAACACATATAAACCATAAATAACCAGGCTTCCAAATCTTCTTTGGATGAGAGTGCCGCATTCCGTCAGGAGGTGTATTGAAGCTTCATCCATCTCCCTGCAGAATTTGCAGGTGCTATCGTGTTCTAGGTACAGCTTTTTCAGGTGGCCCTTGAGTCTACAATGTCCCGTGAAGAAACCCGTCAGCATTCGAAGCTGTGTTTTAACAAGCCTGATGCACGCTTCAGATCTTTTCTAATCACAACCGCCCAAGCTAAGACAGCTTGCTTCATTCCTCGGAGGTGGACTCTTCAATTTCTTCTCATTTCTGAGCTCTTCCCGCTTATCCCAGACAAGGATTAACTGATAACACATAGACTGATAACACAATAGCCCAATGCTTTAATGGCAGCTTAGAATCAGAAACTCGTGGCCCCGATAGTTCCGATATTCGCTTCAGCGGTACGTACACTAAAATTTTGCGGTTTTATAATCGTTTGAACCGCAATAGAAGAAAAATCATGTGATATTTTATATAAGATTATTATTTTTTTTTATCAATGTTACTTTATAAACATCCTTCACTTTTCTAAATTTAGTCTTACTTGTTTGAGTATCAAAATCTGTTAAGTTAATCTGTTAATCAAATAGTGTCTGATTGGACAGGTCGACAAACCGCCGAGTTAACGTTTATTAGATGAAAATATTATGTGTAATGACGACAGTGACCTGCATTATATTTAGTACTGGCCCGGATGTACAAGTAATAATGGAGTTGTTTCATTGTTCTATAGTAAATAAAAGTCCTTTTAAAAGCTTTATTAATAATAAATAAACTAAAATAGCAGAGTATTATTGAGTACTTAATATTTTAAACTAAAAATAAGTGGTTTACTATTAGTTCTATTTTAATCTATTTTAAATGAACTTAGTTTTAGTGACAAAATGAAGATCGCATTACGTTAGAAAAACAAAACAAGATCCTAAGGGGTCTCAATTGTTGGTAGTAAAGTAACCTAAGACCATACCAGTAGTAAACAGAATTGCCAATTAAGTTTGTTTAAGCTTGTAGTTATAACCCTATTTGTGCCTATTATCTGCTCCACAGTACAGTTTACAATACATAAGTCCTGCCTTAGTACCCCCCCCCATGGCAAACTGTCCGTGTTATACTTTAAATAAAACAATATCCCTACACTTCCTATTTGGGCCCATCACAGAACTAGCAGCCAAATTTCAAGCATAAACACTATGACAAAAAGTTCTTCAATCTTTTTAATACTTCCTTTTATACGAGCAAGTATTGCGATAGTGTCAAATTTCAGAGATTCTTCGTTGAAAAGTTATTTTCTCTTCCTTTCTCTACGCCAAATTATATGCTTACAATAGAATCAGCTCTGGAACCCTTTGAGTCCCACTCTTTATCTTTGCACTTTAAATATATTCTGAAAACACTTACCTTTTCTGATAATATACTTACTAAGAAAATAGCTCTTAAAATTATCAATAAAAAACTCTTTTGGTTTAAGCATTGTCTTTCTTTGGCAAGAACGTATTCCCATGGCTTTGAGGGTTGCCTCGTTGATCTTTCAAACTGGCGCAGTCAGCTCTTTTCTCTTGCTTCTGCGATTAGAGAATCTCTTTTTGATCAGTCACTAAATAGAGCGGTCATATCCGAACGTTTTTCTTTATACAGCCACTTAGTTTGTGAACATCAAGATTGCGTAACGGCCTCTTTTCGTGATAAATTAAACTTCCTTGAACTGCATTGGTTTTTCAAGCTCCGAGGGGAACTTCTGTATTTAAACCATAGGCCTTGGTTAGATAGAGACTTCGACGAAGAAAAGTGTTTTCTTTGTAATTATAATGTACCACTTCCTGGGGGAATGTTCTCTATTATCTGAGTTTCGTCAAATTTATTTCAGAAAAACTACTCTCTCCAGGGAGGAGATCATTGGGTTCTTGTCTGGTCTGGTCCACCCTCGCCCTCCGTAAGGCTATGCTCGCCAAGCCGGGAAGGGCATGTATCACTGGCTTTCTGATAATTGATTCTTACTCTAGGTAGATAATTTAAGTGTATTTGATCATTGTAATTGAATTGTGATTTCATTTTTTTCCTTATTTTTCTTTTTTTTCAACAAACGTTATTTTTCTCTTCTGGTTTCTCTTCTGGATGAGTTCTGTTTTAATTTAATTTAATTTAAATTTTGTATAGTTTAATTGTAGTAGACTAATTATTGTTTAAATTTTATATTGTTTATTTTTACTCTTTGTTTACTTATTTCACTTATTGTTTACTTATTTACTTAGTTAGTTAGTTTAGTTTAGTTAGATCACTTCCCACTAAGGTGTTGAGTTTTTCGGAGCCATCTTCACCAGAGATGCATAATCCTTCACAGTTGTACCAAGTGAACTTAGAGACCTCCACAAATAAATAATTTGGGCGTATCTTCACACTGACTTTGTTGTTTACTCTTAAAATTTCTTTCTTTAATACTAGAAATTTAGATTGTTTCTATCTTGAAACCTGGGGGAGATCCTGCTGAACAACGAAACTCGTTCCTCTGAGGATCTTCGTAGCACTTAGAACTTTATTTCTATCTTGCTGACTAAAGAACGAAACAAATAAGGGTCGATTAACATGCCATCTACGCCCTCCTAGTGGAACTGCATTCAGGTGATCAGGTGGAATATCAACTTTCAAAAGATCACGACCACCAAATGCACTGGGAGATTCATTGAGGTCACCAGAAGAGGAATAATTCAAACCTTTAAATAATAAATTATTTCGGCGAGATAACAATTCTAATTCCTCTGTTCTAGCTTCAGCTTTAATGTGTAATTTTCTTAAGGAATCAATTTCCGACTTAAGAGAAGTATTTTCTTGTTTTAAAGCAATGATTTCCTTTTTGTTTTCTCTAGTAGCAAGCGGGGCTAATTTATCGTCTAACAGGCCAGACATCACCTCCATCATCTTAACAACTAAATCGCTCTTCTCCATACTAACTTCTTCAGATAATTCAAATTTTTTAAATGCCTTCACAGAATCGCCAGGAGAACTTCTTAGGCGCTTATTATAACAAGGCGAGGCTTCAGACATATAATGAAGAGAAAATGAACTGATATGTCGATAATTAATTCAACTTTTACTTGTAATGAGTTTCACTTAATATTCGTAGAGTGAAAACATTATGACAGAAACAAAATTATTACCAATGAAATACACAGAAGTAAGAAGAGTAAACAAATGTCTGTAATAAAGAGAGTTGTTTACAATTAAACAGAGCTTCGTAACAGTTAAATAAATATCAACCAAAATCTATCAACAATGGATTTTAAGTAAGAGAGGGGGTCTCACATGAGAGAAGACCAACTTCATTCCCCCACCAATTGCAACACTCTTTAAAAACACTAAGTTTTAGTGAACGATATCTCACTAACCACTCGATAGATTTCAATGAAATTGAAACGTATACTAGAAAACTCTTTAAACTACGTTCCTGTCTTAAATTACTGAGGTACGACAATTTTAAACCACTTTAACAATGAAACAGAGCGTTGTTATCTGTCCAAACATCTACAGTGAACTCTCTCTAAAATCTAATAGAACTTTAGTTAGAAAATAATAGAGATTAACAACATGGTTGGTTGTTTTGGATTTAATACAATACAGATATCTTGTTTGTATTCATTTAGATATTTACCGGTTCTACATAAAATGGACAAACAAAAAATATATGATTTAAATCATCAAAGAATTATTTAAACACAGAGGGCAATAGTATCCAGTCTTAATTCTATGGATGCCTTTATTGAAGCACAAAATTATTTGTTTGCTGAGAGAAACTCTAATTTGGCTTAATAATCTTAATCTGTCTATGGGTGAATCTAATGTCAAATACGGGTGAACTGAATTTTTACAAAAGAAATTTTTGTACAAAACATTGTACTGAGAACAAAGCGCTCTATTTACATCTTGTTCATATAGCATTTTTTATATTAAAAATTTTTTTTTATTTAATATTTTTTTTTAACTTTCTCCTAGTTAATAGGAAGTACTAAGATTGTCAGATTTTCGAAATTGATTTCTCACCGGAAATACCTGTTCGCTAATGGTTGGTGTGTGTGTGTGTGTGTGTGTGCGTGCGTGTGAACGAAATAATAGAGAAACGAAAATCTGCAGGGAGCACACCAACTACTACTACTAGCGAAATGCGATTTTACTAAATAGGTATTAATAACAATTTTTTAGGCCAAAATTCTGAGTTTAAAAAAAACGGTTTATCGGAAGTCTGATTTTTATATGTTGTATTTTGGAGGCACACACACACACACATATATATATTTTCTTATATTGAAAATTGTAACTACGTAATAAGAGAAAGTGGTTTGAGTATTTCATGCCAGATTTTGTTTGTGCCATAATCGGTTAACCGGAAGTGCTACTTTACAGATTTTAGGTTTTTGTATTTTTTTGGCGTTTTCTCGAAAACAACTATAACGATTTCCTTTAAACTTGGTATTCTAACTTCACAAATAAAAACGTATCACTTTTCTTTGAAACATTTTTTCCAAAAAAAGTTATTTTGGATAGTTATACGAAATTTTTTGGTGTTAATTTCAAATGTTATATGTAATTGGTTCTACTCGGCCTGTATTGGCATACGCGTCAGAAACTTGGACCATTTCAAAGACAGACGAACACGATCTGCAGGTGTTTCAGAGGAAGCTACTGCGCAAAATCTACGCCCAGTAAGTGATGGTAAGATCTGGCTACGTAGAAAGAATAGAGAGTTGTATGTTTTAACGAAGGAGCCCCCCCCAGTAGTAGCTTGGATTAGTTTAAACAGACTGAGATGGGCGGGCCATGTGGCGAGACTGAGTGGCGACAAGATTCCTTCCAAACTGCTGCGTGACACCCCCGGGTAGTAAATGGAGGGTTGGGATACCCAGATTGGGTTGGTATGATGGAATTGCCCAGGACGCGAAGAATATCCTCGGACCGCGTAACTGGATTGCGGCCGATACAAATAGGGACGGCTGGCGGAAACATATTGAGGAGGCCAAGACCCACAACACTGGGTTGTAGAGCTAGGAAAGAAGAAAAAGATATGTAGTTGGTTCAGTGTTTTTAGAGCGCTCTACTGGGCCGCAACATCATCACTTCTCTATCTACCAAGATTAGTAGGTTGGCACTTATCTCTTGTGATGTTACCTGAGGTGGAGCGGTTAGGCGAGGAAGGGTGGCTAGGATAGGTGTACAGTATATTCGACAATATACGAAAGTATTTCTAATTTTTCAAATACTATGGAACTAAATTACATCATTTCAGGGCTTATACTAACTTACCACTACAGAACCAGACATCCACACATTCACACATAGAGTTTACGTAATATAATTATATTATTTATTACATCAATAATACTATATTACTATTATAATACTTATTACATCAATCGTTAGCAATTTCTGAAAGGTATTAATTTCTATCTACAAATAGAGTTAATTACACAAGTACGGTCAATTGGTTACACCGGCGTCGTTGAGAAGGATGACGTCGAGGTGGTGTCGGGAGAGGTCGAACACAGACAGACAAACAGGAAGTCGTACCTGGTCTCTCGAGTAGATGCGGTCATGCGATCAGTGCGATCGAGCCCAATTCACGTGATTGTGAATTCTTGATTACTTCCATCATCAGGTAGTAGGTACTTTGTAGTTGCCAGTTACGAACGTTTATTTCTTAGTTCAGACACAGGCGCCTCTCATTGCGACAGCAAGAATGACCTTCTCTCCAGTCCCACCTCTCTCGCTCGGTCGCTCTCCCCTCCACTCTAATGCGGTTCCTCGTCACAGATAGCAGCACTTCACTCATTCGCTTATCACACTTACTCGTATGTAACTACTTAACATAATATTGACTTACTACTTATAAGTAACGTCAACTATATAATTCTGTCATAATTTAAAAGGAGTAAAAGAAAGTCGTTATGAGTGTTTCACACCAGATTTTTTTTTTTTAATTCCTGCCTGGGTAGTATATGCCCCCTTTATCTCTCTATTCATTGGGTCTTATATCTTTCTGGTGGTATCCCTTATTCTTCTTTAAATGATTCTTGAAGGGCCTTGGTCTCCTCAAGACGGTCCCGCCAGGCGTCTCTTTCCTGCGCAGCCGCCCTCCATTTGCGGAATCCAAGCATTGCCAGTGCGTCTTCCGCCACACAATCCTGCCATCGCAGCCTTGGTCTACCTACCGCGCCTGTGAATTTGTACAATGCCCTCCATAGTTTTTCTCGAGATTTCTTCATTACACATCCATGCCGGCGCCCTGCCCATCGCATTCTTCCAAGTTTTATGACATTAGAAATATCCGGCTCCTCGAACAAAGCGTAAACTTCTCGATCATCTCTAATTGTCTAATCTGGTGGTAACTCAATTAAGAAAATTTGATACTATTGCAATTCTTCCTTTTACAGCAAATAAGAGGGGGTAATAATATAAAATGTATTTTCTACAAAAGAAACTCCTTGCTGTGCCTAATTTCCTCTAGAATGACATGAGGAGATAAATTACTTAAAATCACAAATGCGTTCCTATAATGATACTTATACATTTAGAAAAGAATTGTAAGATATTATCTTAGATATAAAATTGCATGATCACGTTTGGAATGAAACTAATATTAGACTCTAATATTAGAGCTTTATTTTTGTTTCACTTCTAAAGAAATCAATGTTCATTTTGCTTAAACAAAATTGTAATGTTGCCTTGTTCGTAACTGTTTATAAATTTTTACTTTCTCTTACTTCTGTGAAAATCTCATTCGATTTTCACTTACTCCAATAATTACAATTATTCTAATTGACATATTTGCTTTATCCTTGCAATATTTATTTTAAAACGTTCAGTTGTGCATTTATTACATATAAATAAACGAGGGGGAGATTGTACTTGTTTGTCTGATTTGTTTTTCGACTTTTCGTTTTTGAGATATTGTATTTCGTTTTTGAGATATTCTATTTTATTATGTATATAATACACTCACCAGAAATGAATTCCGGCCACTTGAACAATTACAGCTAATAAATAATATAATATTGTCTGGTCTGTTTTCACCACTTATTTTGTTTTGGCAATTGATAGTTAACATTTTTAGAGCAAATTGTACATTACACTTGTGGTATTAAAACAATTAAATAATCAAAAATGTTTACAGTTTGTGCTCATTTATTATAATTTTTGTTTTGTTTTTATTCAGTTCGAATTGATTTTTATTTGCTTTAACTTCGCATTAGCTTGTCCCTTGAATTCGAATTTCAAAATGGCCCTTAGTGCCGAGGATGTCGCACGTACTGTAGCACTTATTGATGATGGCCGCTGCATCAGATATGCAGCCATTGCTATTGTGGTCTTTGTATCAGTTTACAAAGACGTACGGAGTTAGTGATCGTTCGAGGAGATTCGTTGACTGCTGCTCGGTATTTGGCGAATATACTGCAAGTACATGTGGCCCCTATCATGCCGGAGATAGGTGAGAAGTTAGTGCTAATGCACGATAAAGCTCCTCCACATACCAGCCCAAATAGTGAAGGCTTTCTTAATAACCATAATATTGACTACCTAAACTGGCCTGCCCATCCCCTGATTTAAATCACATAGAGCATCTGTGGGATATGGTCGGAAGATGGATAAGAGATCGGGGAGTCCTTCCTGGGACGCTTCAGGAGCTAGAAAGGGCACTTCAAGACGAATGGGCTCTAATCTCACAAAACGAAATTTCCCGCTTAATTCAGAATATGCCGAGACGCCTAAAAGTTGTGATAAAGGCAAGAGGAGGTAATACTTGCTATGAACACCGAAAAATTAGCACTAAAAAATAATTTAAAACATTTCCGTAGCAAGTGGAGTGAATCTAGCTACTTTCTCAGAGATATTGGCATTCTTAATGGCCACACATGCGGCCTGCAGAGGTAGTTGATGCATGTATTTGTGTATGCAACAACTTTGATTAAGTGTATTCTCAGGCAAAACTCAAGCTCGCTACACATACTACACCATATAATATATACTTAATCACACTGAAACTTGATTATGGGTGATGTGTGTTAAAACACTATGATCTTCTCAGTTTTGGTTTCGGCGACATGGTGGTTAAGGAAAGGACAAATGCTGCTAATAGAATGATTAGTGCGGTCAGGAACGTCTTCCTTAACAAGGTGTCCAAGAAAACCATACTGTCGGTATACAGTTCGACGTTTCTTTTCATACTTATCGGAGACCTGGACATTAAATAAGAATCATAAAAGTCAGCATAGGCTAGTGAAATGAGATATTTGAGAAAGGTTGAAGGGAAGTCTAGGCGAGCTCATGACAGTGAGGGTCAGGGAGTACTACCAAGGGAAGAGAAGATAGAGGAGAATAGATTACGCTGGTTTGGGCATGTCCTACGTATGAGCTTCGACAGGACAGCTAGGATAGCATATGAGACATAGGTTGATGTACAAAAAGGGAGAGGCTGATGAAGATGGAAGGATTATGTGAAGGAAGCGTGCGTAAAGAGACGGATTTTATGGAGGAATAGAAAAACGCTGGTAGAGGATAGAGGAGGATGGAAGAAGTTGCATAGGAAGGGAACCTCACAACACTAGGCGGTAGACGAGACTTACGATTATTGATGGTGATGACGATTTTTTGTGGCCAGTCTAACCGTTTGGGTGAGTTCATAAGCTGGGTGTCCAACTTTTCTACTTCAGCCTATCTGCTACGGTTGGAAAGAACCTACCATGGGAAGTGAACGGGATTAACACTGTTACAACTTGCTCATCATGTATCGAGAAAAATTCGGGTTCAGTATTAGAAGAAATGTATCTTCACGCCAATCAGGCATGAAGTAAATTCACACTGTAGTAAACACGGAAATAATAGCAAAAAAAATTATCAAATAAAAATCAATATCAGTTAGAAATGTTTTCTAAATATTGATTTAAGAAAAAAATAATAATAATTACGTCTTATTTGGCTTGTTTGAATAATCAGACGGGCAGTAAAGTATTAAAAAAAATCTTTGGAGCTGTTTTCGGAAAAATAGCAAAATTCAGCAAAGCCGCACTTCCAGTTAAATTGCTTTTGCCCAAAAGCTTCGGGTCAGATGCGGATGATCTTCCTGTGAATTTTCGTTTTAGAGTTTTTGCAATAAATGAGGATACATATAAGTTTCTAGTAGGTACAAAACCCTAAAGGAGGTGATGACATAACCCTCGATTATTAAAGTCACTGCTTCATTATTTTAATAAAATCACCCTCACTGACAGTTACTAGACTTTAGAATTTTTTTTTTATTATATTATTATTCAATAAATAACACCTGTCAGCGGTGGATACAGCAGCTACTGATGAAATATGATCAAAAGAAGGGAATTAAATGAAAAATACTTTACCAAAAAAAAAAAGAACGTAGAATATAATTACCCAATGTTCCTCAGTCAGTGCTTTTATCTTTTGCCTCATATATTACAACATTCTTTTTGATATTATATTTAATTAAAATTGTTGCGATTATTTTACAATGAAAAAGTACTAACTTAATTATAGCTATATTTGTAAGCCAAATCCTCTGAAAAAAAAAATACATGTTTGCGAATAAAGAGGCATTATAATTGGATAGTATGGTTGCACGCATTCCATCGTATTCTAGTCTATTTAAATGAATCGATATGGTCAAACTGTCCCCCCAGTATTTAAAAGCGCTGTTGGTACGAGCCTGGTGGCACGAACAAGCCCACCAATGGCCTGTATCAATTGATCTTCATTGCCCTGCCCATGCTCCGCCTCATCATGCCAATATTGCCTTCGCTGGAACAATCATCGACAATGCGAACTTCAAAATTATATCTTCTCCCTCCAACTCTATTTCCCACATCCTACACTTACACAGAGAGAGAATGAAAGAGAGAGAGAGAGAGAGAGAGAGGAGAAATCTTTTATTATTCATTTTTTAAGAATGGGATAGTTTGTTTACCACAAACTTGATGTAATATCTGTACAATCATAAAACCACTAAAGCCCACTTCTATTACTCTAATTACTTTTCTTACTACTATACTAAACTTCAAACGAGACAGGTAGAGAATGATTAAATTCTAAAGTATAATAAAACAAACACAATCGAATTTTGACGGCTTAGATTCGTCCTAAGAGCCGCCTAAAAATAATTTACCAAGTTTGTATCGTGCAGTTAGTTAGTATTCCAAGTTTAAAAGAAATCGTCATAGTCGATTTCAAGAAAATTTCAAAAAAGTCGAAAAAAACTATTCAAATTTGGTATTCTATCAATACTTCTAATGTATATTAAAACTATATACATGGTAGAACCATACATTGTACTGAACTGGTTGGTACTTTATAGGGAAGCTTAACATTATTGTTCACCCCAGAACCCTCCTAAAAAATCAATTTTCCCGGGAAAATGTTTTAAATAAAAGTGATAATATTTATGTATGTAAATAGTATAGGAAGTTTAAAGAAAATCGTTGGAACCGCTTTCGATAAAATCGTGAAAAAGTAAAGAACACACTTCCGGTTGATGGATTTTTTTCCGAAACCTTCATATCAGATGGGATTGTAGTATCTATTATGTTAATGAAGATTCTCGACCGATCTAATAACAACTAAAGGAGATCTCGAGGAGCGGTCAATAAAATGTACACTTTTTTTAAATCTTTTCCAACGTTTCGACAAATTTATTGTCTTCTTCAGGGATAAAGATAAAAAAAATGTTAATCGGTGTTAGATATATTTTCCATAAAACAAACTAAACTCAAATTATGTAATAAACAGAGAGAGTTACTAACTATATGAGCTACCATATAGTAGTAATGAACTACCGTAGCTCATATAGTTAGTAAACTCTCTCTGTTTATTACATAATTTGAGTTTAGTTTGTTTTATGGAAAATATATCCAACACCGATTAACAATTTTTTTTATCTTTATCCCTGAAGAAGACAATAAATTTGTCGAAACGTTGGAAAAGATTTAAAAAAAGTGTACATTTTATTGACCGCTCCTCGGATATCTTAGTTAGTACCTGTATTATTTTATTATTATTAAAATATATGGGTGCCTATCGAGATGGGACCTAAAGACAATCTGGCTTTTTATCCATCCCCCCCCCCACAATTTCCCCCAATTCATTGCCCCTAATTAATCTCCCCCGGTATTTTACCGGTCGGTCTACAATATCCTAAAATATCCTTTAGCTGCAGCGCTGCCAGGCACTCTCCCTTAGTACAAGCGCAACAGGGACAGAGACATAAATTGCGATACAGCGTATCCCTAACTCCATCATCATAGTATTTTGGACCTACCAAATTTTAGCTTTCTGCAATTTTTCGTTTCTCAGAGTTTTCGTTTCAAACACACACAAACACTACAATTGTTCGTACTCACAGCAGCACTGTACTTGTGTTTCCGGTGAAAACTTAATTTCTAAAAAAATCACAGAAACTTAAAACTTTGTATACCATTTTGGATACTAACAGAGCGTTTGATACTATGGTTTTGGCATCAATTGGAAATCTGAAAGTATTCGAATTAGCTTAGCATATTGTCAATCTAGATAAGTTCTGAATTCTTTTGACTGAAACAAACAAAAAATAACTCAGTCTAACAATTCAATTACCACAACTTTCCAAAAAAATATATCAATTACACATCCAGCCACAACAAAAATAACACCAGCCATATCAATTACAAATATTAAGAGCTATAATGTTTATTTGAAACATTTCTCTGGGAAAAAAAAAAATTGTCTATTAAGGCGGTTTTTGGGGCAGTGGTGGGGTTATGTGTTTCTTCATAAAGTGCTATATCAGTTTATTATACAATTCTATCGATTAATTAGAATTAAATATGTTGCCAAAATTCTGAGTTTGAAAAGTAAAATCGGTTGAACGGAAGTGAGTTTTTACTGAACAGTTTTTTTTTTTTTTTTTCAGTTTTCTGCGTTTTTCTCTGACGGATTTTTTTGTTTTAATTTGTTTTATCATTTATGATTATTGGGGATCTATAAGTTTTGTTTGAAACTTTTATTTTGTTGAGAAAGTTCATTTAAGAAGTTTAGGATGAGAATGCTTTCTTCAAGCAAATCATTTTATTAAATTAAGATTTTTTCCTATTGGTGTAGAATTGAAGACAAGTAAACATTTAGTACAAATTATAAATTCCAAAAAAAATTTGCCAATTATAATTCTGGATGCTGCAGTAAGAGAAAGTGGAATGAGTGTTTCACACCAGATTTTTTTTTTGTAGATTTTTTTCTCAAAACTCTTTCATAATCACCAACAGATCAAGCGTTCTACAATATAAGGAAGCAAAAAATTGAAACTATTTCAAACTGCATTCTAGCTTGCCATCAATTAGAATATTCTTAGCATAAAGTGTTCTCAAATGAAGTATAACAATAATGATTCTTATTGGCATTTTAATTATATGTATAAAAAAAAAAATTGGATGACACACTGGATTATTCAAATTAAATTTAGTGTTGGCTAAACATTTTAATATTTAGAAATGACAGAATTGATGTTAGTGATAATACATCAAGCGAGATTAGCTTCTCATCAGGATACTTCACTGTGATCGCATTCTGTCAGCAAAAATTATGTTTTTATTATTATTTATTTACTTTTTTAATACCGCGAGAGAGATAAATAGTACTGGTCAACAAAAAAGTAAATTAAAATATCCTAAAAATTCCCATATGGAAAAGATCATCCATGAAACACTCATACGACTTTCTCTTACTGTAGTTTACAAAATTGTAATTTGCCTAATTTTATAGTTAGTATACCGAAATTTGTTAGGGTTGTTATCGAGAAAATTGCATTATATTTATTGCTAGCATTCCAAATTTGAAGAAAATTCTGATTAAGCGAAAGTGCAATTTTGGAGAATAGATTTTGTGGAATGCTAACTGTGCAAAAAACAAAAAAAAACTATGGCGCAACAGCCCATAAAGGGTCAAGGCTTGTCAAGCCGCACTTCCCTTGTCGTTTAGTTCCGGTCTTCGGCTTCCTAGATGCGCTACCACCGACTATAGCTTCCTCCGTTGGTGTTACATTGCGTCGGACCTAATCTATATGAAGTTTAATGTAAATAGCTGATAACATTTTCATTGTAATTACGAATAACTCAAAAAAAAAAATTCATTAAGATCACATTTTTGTTTTTATTGGTTATCTTCAAACTCAGTTCTCCTTAAATCATATTGGTGTGTTATTACTAGGCAACGGATTCGTATGTAATTACATATTTTTTTCTAGGCAATTTACAGACGTTTTTCAACTAGAAGTATTCATACTGACACTTTTTAAGCCGTTTGAGTCTACTTTTATTTCACATATTTTCACATATTTGGATGTTATCGCATATTTATGCATATTTGATCAAAATAAATAAATATTTCTACATATTTAATCAAAATATGTATATATTTTTTCATATTTTTCATTTTGGGCATATTTTCATAATGTGGTTGACAGGAACTGTGAACCACAGACTGTAGGGCTGTGAATCACAGTGGGTACAATGGTTATTGTAATTTACACAGAATGCTGCTAAACAGTGACGGGCACTTGTTAGTTCTTTGAAGTTGTCTGACGTTGTCTGTTCTTTCAGCTCGTTCGTTGAAGTGTCCAATTCATTTCGTTCGGTCACTTAGTGTATTCTTTTTTGGGTGAAATGCCACGAACATCGGCCTCAAACAGACAACTGGTTGCTAAATATCTTCGCGAGTTTCCAGCAGAACTTTTTCGAAGTGATGGAGACATTTTGTACTGCACAGCTTGTGACAAGCGCGTTTCTTGCTCTCAACGTTCCCAAGTCACCCAACATATTGCCACCGGATCGCACATAGAGAATAAAAACAGAAAGAAAGAGAGGACGTCCTATCAAGCCTTCCTTACATCTCCATCATCAAGTAAGTCTACTCTGAGTACAGATCTGTGTCGGGCTTTGGTTAGAGCAGATATCCCTTTCCACAAACTTAAAAATCCTCATTTGAAAGGATTCTTAGAGACCTATATTGGGAAAAAAATGCCTTTATTACAAGCAAACAGCAAATAGCTTCAGAGGGATTATCATTTACCATATGCATTTATGCATATGTTCTGTTAGTATATTTGTTAATATAATGTCAGTCGGGCAGACAGAAATAAACACGAATACCTACATAGGGATCAATTCTGGTATGAAACACTCACATGACTTTCTCTTACTGCAGTTAACAAGATTGTAATAGACAATTTTTTTTTTCAAAACTTGTCATTTCTACTTAATGCTTGGCTTCACTTCACTTGGCTTTACATCAATGGGATAAAGTAAAATTCCTTTTTTGAAGAAAGCATATTTCTCAAAAAATAAGTTTCAAATAAAAGTGATAGATCTCTATATTCACAGTTAGTGTATTAAATTCAATGAAATTCGTTGGGGTTTTTACGGAGAAAACAGCGGAAATGGAAAAAACTGTTCAGTAGAAACGCACTTCCGATCAACAAATTTTCTTCAAACTCGAAATATTGGCAACATATTGTTACGTTTTTCCCTCGAAACTAGCTACTGCAACTGGTTTCTAAGTGGGATCGTTTAGATAAAACACTCTAACCTTCAATAAGAAAAACATCAATTTATTGTTTCACACAATAAATTACAAATACAACAATTAATAGCGATTAATTCACAGTTTAAACCAACAAAAATTCTCTTATTTCACTTTTTATACACTTTTCACAAACGCGCACTCCGTTTGTAACAAGATTCTCTGTAAACTCACTCGACAACAGCAGTTGTTCACCTTTTATAGCAGTGGAGAAGGGCACGGAAGGTTCTCGATTATTCTAGAAAGAGCTAGTGCGCGCCGCCAGCGGTTTCTAGCAGCCACTAGGAGAACTTGAGGTACCTGCTTCCTCTCCTGGCGCCAGTCGCTGCGTTACAATATTTAATTCTATTTATTGTTATTTAGGTGGCACAATTATATAATAAATTGAAATAGCACTTTAGAGGAAGATATAACCCATCCCTCCCCGCAAAAGCCCCCATAAACGGTTTTACCCGAAGAAACGTTGCAAATAAAAGTTGTTGCTCTTGTTATGTGTAGTTCACATACTAGTTTAAAAGAAAAATCTTTGGAGCCGTTTTAGAGAAAATAGCAGAAAACTGAAAAATACTTTTCAGTAAAAACGCATTTCCGGTCATCCGATTTTCTTCAAACTAGGAATTTCACCAACAAATTTAATTATAATTAATATTATTTAGATGATAGAATTGTGTAATAAAGTGAACTAGCACCTTTAAAAGAAAACCTAATCCATCCTCTCCCCCCAAAGGAACCCTGAAATGAATTTCCCCGGAGAAATGTTCCAAATAAAAGTTGTAGCTCTTTGTGTGTATAGTTAAAGAAAATCGCAAAAAAGTAAAAAAAACGTTCAGTAAAGTGGTACTTTCAGTTAGTTTGGAGAGATAACTTACTGCCGGATCCCATGGTGATACCTAAACCTTATACCTAAAATATCAACTTTGAACTTTCTGCGATATTTTGTTTTTGAGTTATGATGTTTACATACATACACCACACCACACACACACACACACACACACTGAAAAAAATAAGTTTTCCTAGGAAAATGTTTCAAATTAAAATGATAGGCACTTATGTGTGTTATTAGTCGAAGTTCAAAGAAAAATTTGCCAAAAACTGAAACAAAAAAATTCAGTAAAGTCGCATTTCCGATTGATGAAGTTTGGCCGAAATTTTCGCGTCTAATGCGGTGGTCGCACCTAAACGGAATACCAAGTTTGAGCTTCCTGCGATTTTTTGTTTTTGAAGTATTTGTTTATACACACACACACACACACACACACACACCAAAATCATCGCTAAAAACATTATTTTCTCACTCAAGGGACCTCACAGCAAATATTTCCATGACAAGGTTTAATCTACCCGTAATACCAAGATATTTTAATTTATTAGAAAATTTTATTTTAGAATCATTGAATAAAATATAAGGAATATTGCTCAAATTAGTTATATAACTAGCGGAACTATAGACTACAAAAGTGGATTTATTTGTATTAAACTTTGACCACTTTTGAACAACCCATGAGTGAACTGATGCCGGATTGACGTGGATCGAATAATTAATTGCTTTCTAAATAAGAAGACATCTGTGAGTGCACAATTTTCTCTAGAGTTGTGATTAAGTTACATAGTATTTAGATCAGGAATAGCACACACAGTCAGCTTTAATTAAAGTGACCCATGACATTAAGCAGGCCGTAGACCACAGAAAGCTAACTATAATGATACAATTTGATTTCACTAAAGCTTTTGAATATGTGACTACATCGTGAACGGCACTACAGTAATCGAAATGTGGAAAAATTAATGTTGACACCAGAGATTGGTGGTGTCAGCATTAATTGATGTTGACAATCAATTAATATTCAAAAACTTGTACCAAAACAGATATTTTAAAATTTTTCTATTCGATGGATTCACTTTTATCATTCAAATCGAAGGCATGCCTTTGCCTCACCCGATAAATCTCCTACATTCCTTCCGGTTGTATCTGGAAGGAAGCCTCAGGATTCCTGCTGCTGGCTGCCTCAGGATTCCTCTTTATCTCCGCTTCTAATCTTATTAGTTCAGAGAGTGAGAAAGGGAAGGAAGAGTGTACTGAAACGCCTGTTAAACCAATTTCCGATTCACTGCAGTCCGAACAAATAGGACAATCACCTCAAAGGGAAATAGCCTAAGTTCTCCCGCATACATCCTGTTCCGACCAAAGGTACTGAAGCTAATTTCCTCACAACCCAAGCAATCTGTCATAAGTTAGATGTGAGACACAGGAGGGTGTTTCCTCCTGTGTCTCACATAGGAGAAAAATGTCATGCCCCCAATACGAAGAGGTGTCTCCTTAAACCACAAAAGTCCCAGGAAGGGATCCAACCAAATGCGTGAGACGGGTCTGTAAACCCCCCCCCCATCGAGCATCATTACCGCTGACAACCCAAATGCTTATCGATAGGGATGAATGAAATTGTGAATTGTCCATGATCGAAGCTTGACAGCATGAGCCTGAAGACATACCAACAGCAGGCTCGAAACCAATGTAAGGAAAATAGGCGCCTAATTTTTGGCAAACCTATCCAACTCATTCCTAAAAATACCCATATGACCTGGTACCCAGATTAAAATCACATCCTTCAAAGAAGAAAGCTCTTCCAGTCTTTTAGAACATTTCTTTACCAACCTGGAAATGAAGATACAAGAGCCCAGCGCCTTCAACGCAGCTTGGCTGTCCGAGCAGACACAAACACCTTTTATGTTAGTGTTACATACCCTCTCATCCAAGATACACAATGAATAGCATAAACCTCAGTCTGCAAAACATGCTCCATTTGCCAGTGATCTCCTGTCTCAAATAGACCGCAGCTCAAAACCTACCATACATTCTGGAACCGTCCGTGTGCCACCGAAGGTAATTATCAGGAAACACACCCCACTCTTACCAAACTTCCCTAGAAGGTAACCTGATACTGTAAGAATGATAGAAAACAAAAGTCTTCAACATTCTGTCAGAAGGAAAACCTTTAATAGATATCTTTAAAAACATCTCGCAATGAATTGTAGAATGACAATATCACTTACGCAAAAAACTCGCCTGTTCAATTCTATAACAGGCTTTCGTTGCCAGGTTTTTTACCACCACAAAATCGGTGAGATTCCCTACAAAGTCTCTATAGCAGCTGTTGGCGTCGCACCGGCCACCGCTAGACAAGCCAAGCGTTGAATATCCTCAAGGAGCAGCCTAGCGGATCTTATTTCAATGCGACGCCACCACACCACAGACACATATAATAACGTAGGTTTAATAAACATACTATATATCCAAAATTTCATCTTGGGAGTAATCCTTCAATTCTTACTTACAATTCTTCGACGTTACCAAAAGGAGAGAGTGTGGGTACTCCTCGGACCTCTCAGGGGCTCTCTCCCCTTGCAACCAAAAATCCGTCTAGGGAGAGTGCTATGGATGCCTAGATCGTGGGTCACAATAGACCCATGGGGGTCGCAGTGGCGTAGGTTTGGGTAGCTGACACACAGAATCTAATCTAACTATAATCCCTAAATAAATACCTATCCAGTTAATTAAAACGGGATGTATACCTTTTGGACCTAGGGAATCTTGAAGAGCATCGAACGATACTCTCTCAAATGCCCCTTCAACAACAGAGAAACACCCTGAAGCACATTCCTTTTCTCTAGAGCAGATTCTATCCTATCGACCAGACAATGCAAAGTAGTCTCGGTCGATTTTCCAATTGTATAAGCGTTGGTTTGGATGGAGTGGTTGATCCTTCAAAGGAGCATCAGTAATATACCTATCCACCAACCTTTTCAAAGTTTTTAGGAGGAATGACATAAGACTTTTAGGCTAAATATGCCTTAGGGTCAGAGTAGCCGCTACTCTCTTTCTAATACTCACCTTAGGAGAAAAAATTCTTGACAAAGCTGTTTGGGGTGTGCCAAAGAGGGAAGCCGTGAGATAGGGATAACCACTTTCTTGTGCTAAAATTTTACTTCTTACAACATTGAAAGAAATTAAAGGAGAATCTGATGTGGAATACTAACACACACTAGCAATTATTATTAAAATTTTTGTACTTAACTGTTTGTAAAGTTTAGTATTACTACAGAAGTTCAATATTGGATTCTCTATCCAATATTACATCTAGTCGCTAAATTACATTTATTAGTATTTATACTGGGCACATATAATATTGCGTTTATACATCATTAATGCAAACATAACTAAGCTAACAGAACAAATATACAAATAGGTAATTGATTTGTTCAATATGAATTATTTTTATTACTTTCAGATACACAGGTAGATATATTTCCGCTTTTAAAACTGATTATAAGTTGTTCCTTATTAAAACATAAACCAAATCAATATTAAAATGAATATTTTGAAATCTTATGTCAATTATATATAAAAGGAAAATTTATTCAATAGATCACTCCATTGGATGTTTCTCAAAAATCCTATAATTAATAACCAAATATTCAACAATATTTGATTAGTTACGTACCATTCAAAATAATTAAAATTCTTACCCAATTGCCACTAACCGCCCTTATCATATTCAATTCAATAAAGTAAAGTAATGCCTATTTTTTCAGCCGGGCTTAACGTCCAACTACCAAAATAGGTGTCGTGGACGGGGGCGGAAGCACCTACTTTACTATTAACATTTTTTAAACAAATATAAAATTTAGCAGTTATACGCTGGACTCGAACTGGGGTCCTCCCACTTACAAGTCCACGCTCATAACCACTACACCAACACCCGCCCCTCAATTCAATATTAATAGCATGAAGTTTCTAATTAATTAAATATCTTACTCTGGTAATATTTCGATCGTATCAAATTTTCCAAATAAAATTTTCATAGCAAATTTATGTTTTTATGTACGAACGTGAAACCCTTACAAGTTATTCTCCTTTTACAACAATTAATACAATTTAATTAACAAAGCTTTAGTTGAGCTGGCCTTAAAAATGTAAATGAAAAACACCTATAAAATATCTCCTTCGATATTTGATTTTCTAAAAAATTTCGAAAGAAACGCTCCAAATATTTTTACATTATAAATAAATTTAATGGTTTAATAATAAATTTCGGAAGAAAAAACAAGCTATATATTTAATCTCCTTTCATATTTGGTTTATAATAGAATCTACCATTTCGCCAGGATGAGGCTCAGGAAAATTAATTAATAAAATAAATCAAAATACATTAATCATTTAAAATAAAAGATCGTACTGTTAAAACATTTTTGATCATTTCAGTGTATTCCTATCATTATGGTTATTATATAGATATTTTCTGATAATATTATATATTGGTCAGTCTCAATCAATATAGTGAATAATATACAATTAAACAAAGTACAAAGTTTGGTGGGATATCTAATTTGTGCGATCATTTTTAATTATTTTAAATACACAGTTTATTATTAAAATATGCTTGTATGAATTGATCATTTTTATGCATAAAGATTTTATGAAAAAAAAATTGAACATTGTTTTTTCTGTAATTCTTCCAAAGTCATCAGATATTAACATCATTTTATATTTATCTACTTTTAATGTTTGTTCTGTTTTTGGGTTTTTTTATACCTAGTAATAAAAATCATAATTTTCTGTAGTAACCTTATTAAGATATTTCTTTAATTGTACCAATTTTTTTTTTTTTTTTTTGTTTTTAATTTAAGGCGTCTCAAATCTATGGTCCATTTGCGTCCCGGAGCCTTCTCAGTGCACTGCCGGCCTCCGGACAGGGTTCTCTATTACAGACAACACTGTCCTTCACCGGACAGTGAGCTGTAGAGGCTCCTAGGAAGAGAAAATCTAAGGACAGCACGGCTGGATTCGAACCCGTGATTTTATACTATACTATACGTGATTTTATATATACGTGATTATATTTTATTACTATATGATAGAAGTATTTTTGTATAATACTGTTCTTCGGAATTTAGCAATTGATTTTAATTATAGTCTAATGAATCTTTAGGTGTCCAGTTTCCAATACGTATTAAATAGTGAGGAGTGCAGCAATGGTGGACAGTCCCAACAATCTCTCATAGAAATTAACATGCACCCCCCCTGTTCCAGATCTTACAAACGTAAAAGACCACAGACTGGTGAGCAATACGAAAGTGCATTACATATTAGAGAATCAAAGAGAAAAGATTGAGATTATCAAGATTTGCTTTTGCTTTTACATAAAATCTCAAACACAGTGTTAATGTTACATTGGCCTTAATAACAACATTTCTGCTAGCTTGATTAAGCAAAGCATTTTTCTTAAAAGAATACTCCTAAATAATTAAAATTATTGGCAAGCCCTTCTTTTTACGAAAAAAAAACAAAAAAAAACATTTTGACTCATTGATATTATATTATGAATAAAATTCCATATTCCTCCATCTGGTTAATATGATTTGAATGAAAAGTTTTGTTAGCGAATTAACCAGACCAATAGGTCTGTAATTTGCAGGCACAAATTGTCTCCCTTTTCGAATAGCATTAATAAATTAGTATTTTGCCAGTCCAAAGGTAAATTTCCTGTTTCCAGAATTTTGAATAGTTCAATATAACAGTAGCCAGTTTTGATGGTAAATAATTTATAAAATTCATAATCAATCTTATCTGAACTAGCAGATTTATGATTTTTGCCTTTATTCATTGAAATAAAGAATATCGTCAGGGGAAATATATCTATCTAATTATAGGATGTGATACATCTACATAAATTTATTGTTTGCAAATTCACTGACCCATATTGTTGTATTAAGTATTTCAAAAACCTATTCTATAAAATAGTACTTACAGTTAATCGATTTTCTGCAAATTTGGAATTCTATCAATACTTCTAATGTGTATTAAAATTATGTGATAATAAAAGAGTACATTACATACCGAAGTGATACTATAAAGGAAAGCATAACGCTTACTATTCCTATAGAACAACCAAAAAAATCAATTTATCTGGGAAAAGTTCCAATAAAAGTGATAGGTAAAGGGTTTAGAGAGCATATGAAGCGTTCGAAGAAAATCGTTGGAGCCGAACTCGAGAAAAACTAAAAAAAAAAAAAAATCAGTAATTCGCACTTCCGGTTGATAGATTTTGTGCGAATTCTTTGTGTCCTAATGCGGTGGTAGTGTATAAACGGAATATCAAGTTTCAGCATCCTACGACTTTGCTATTAACACAAACACAAGAAACACACACACACACATATACATATATACATAGACCATTCGCTAATATCAAAAATCACGGACAATCACAATATTTTCCCTTACTAGATGTAAGACAAAGTAAAAAGTTAATAAAACATTAGATTTTGCCGATTTTTATGAAAATAATTATAAAAATTAATATGGAATTTCACATAAATGAAGTATATAACAAATAAAATTGAAAATTCAACTCCTAATTTAACATATGTAGGGGTAGTGAACCCCCACCACTCATCCACACTAGCGAGTGAACCCCCACCAGCATCAGAGAGAAAGAGCCCCTCTCGAGAGAGAGGAGAGGAGAGGCCAGTTGGATATATATACGAGAGACAGAGTCAAAAAGAGATATTCTGTTCACAGTCTCACACTTGAATTGTACACATCGTTTAGCCACGTCAGTCAGTCTGTTCAGTTCTTGTAGTGTAAAGTATACAGTCCTTGGCAGTCAGTCATCTACATATATATCAATTATATATCTTATACCGATATTGAGGTGTTATTTATCTATCAACATCTACAACCAACATCTCCTCCTACAACCATTACACATATAATCATATAATAATGCAGATTTATCTATAAGATTTTTACTGCTATATCTTCTATACGTTTTAGGGTTTTAATGCTACCACCGCATCAGACACGAAGATTTCAGGCAAAAATCTAACAACCGGAAATGCTTTATTCTATACTTATTTTGTCAATTTTAATGATACATTTGTAGCTAGATTCACCATACATTATGTTTGTATTGTATCTTTTATAAAATTTATTTCGGAAAAAATATGACTTTGCAAGTGTGTACAGGAAAAAAAGAAAGAACAAGAAAAAAGGAAATCTCATAATACTTTCTCTCACTAGCAAGAGAAAGTAATCATTTAATTCCCGAACTTTACTTATAATTTTCTCTCATTACTTGCTGTAAGAGGAAGTACTGCGATCGTGTCAAATTTTCGAAATTATGTATTCACCGGACGAAAATTCATTTACCCATGACTGAGGTACATGAATTTTCTACAGTTGCGCTTTAGTAACGGCCAGTTTGTGAAAGTGCCTTTTCAATAATTAAAAATAATCATAACTAATTCTATATTGATTAGTTTTAACAACTATTGGGTTGGTGCAGAAGTAATTGGGTTTTTGCATTATTGAACTTCGCCATTTGGAATTGAAATACATTTTAAATGAATGTGGTTATGTTATACATATTTTAATACGCCGTTTTCGATTTAAGTTTTTTCGCCCATGACTTTATTACTTGTTGCGTATTTTCTGTTTATTTTACTTCACTAATTTTATATAGTTTTTTTTTTTTTTTTTTGGTAAAAAGCAAATTAGAGCAACTCAAAATGGGTTGTAAAGCTGCGGAGACAACTCGAAGCATTTAAGCCCTGGGTACTACTAAGACAGTAGTGGTTGCTTATGAATATCTATGTTTGAAGAGTTATTTGATTTTTAATTTGTGTTTGTTTTGTGTTTTTATTCCTTTATTTAAATACGCTAGCTTCCATTAGCGAACGTCAACGCCTGTCGTTCCAGGGATGCTACTTCCAGCATAACACACAAATCGGGAAAAACTGAGAAAAACTATTCAGTAATGTCGCAATTCGGGTTGATGGATTTTGGCGGAAATCTTCGTGTCTGATGCGATCGTAGTACCTAAGCGGAATACAGTTAAGCTTCCTTCAACTTTTCATTTCTGAGATATTCTGTTCAAACCGAGACACACACATACAAACCAATTTCTAATTGCCACGTTTATGGACTCTGGGGACCACAAAACATGTATTTCCGATGAAAACTCAATTTCGAAAATGTGGCACGATCGCAGTACTTCCTTTTACAATACTAGCAATAATTCCTCTCTAGTAAGAGAAAGTAAAAATACAATTGACCTTTTGAAATATAGTCTTCTCTTATTCTACATAACAATCGAAAAGTGCATTTTATGCCACAATCAGCAACGACCAGCTCAATGCTTGGGAGACGAAATTCTAAAGCACTCCTCAAAACCAAACGTCCACCAACAGAATGTCATGGGCTGCCGGTCTAATCCACTAACCTTACTGAACTAGGCGAAATACTCGACCGCACATCGTACAAGCAACGCTTCAAAAATTGAATCATTAGGGCTAGGAAGTTTGGTTTGTCCACCTGACCTTTCGCCAACTGATAACTGTATTGGTATCAGATGTCTTGAATAGGGAGTTGAAGTGATGAATAGGTGATTGTTAGTTAGAGAGTTGTTACTCGAAATACGAACTATTGAATTATGAAAAAAGACGATATTTTAACAATTAATTTAAAGTGTTAGAAATTAGATGAACTAAGATGCACAGCTATAAATGAATTATGAAATGATTAATAAATATTAAAGAGTAATGTTTAAACCTTGATAGGGACGCGCTCGCGATGTGTGACGCTTAACTGCTTGAACTGACGGTGAACTGGTTGATAACTTGTAGATAACTGTAGAGGTACTGATTTGATACTGACGGAATACTGATGAAGACTGATTTGATAATGATCTATATCTCGTGTATGACTGATGTAGACGAATGTAACTGATCCTCTCCCCAGTGGAGAGACGTTTAATTGGTATCACTCACACATTGACAGATGTGTAAGTACGAGCCACACTAAGACATCTCTTGCAGTATGTTGATCCTAGGCAGGTCGGTGACCAGTCGGTGGTTAACAAAGACTGTTTGTTAATAGATGGTAGCCAGGGGCCTCTTAAGGCCTTGTATGAAGGTATACAGGCCAGGTGGCCTCTGTACATTGACCGTATAATGACCGCTGTTTGAAAGGGTTTAGCGGCGTTTCTTTGGCTGTATATTGACCCTTTTTTTGAAAGGGTTTTTTTTGCCGCGGTTCTTGACCTGCAGATAGCGGCTGCTGGAACCACTAGTTATAATTTTTAGATTTATAATTTAAAAAATTATATCTTTCTTCTTCTTGCCATCACATCACATCATCCCCCCCTCGGTGAGAATTTTTTCAGCATGAAAAAATTAGTTGTGGGGGCGGATGTCCGGCGCTTGAAGTTGCATCTTCTGGAACTTTCGTGATGTGAAGATTTATGTTAAATGTTGTTGTTCGAGCGTGCCCTATTTTTTTTTTTTTTTAATTTAAGTTAGTTTGTGTGCATTTTAGTTATTAGTATTTACATGTATGATTTGAATTATTTCACAAAATATGAAATATTTATACCGTGCTAAATTTGTTTGAATAATGGTTAAAAATCACGGTTTGATAAGGTTTCAAATTTGATATGATATAAGTTTTAACAATGAAAAAAAATTTAACAATGAAAAAATTTGATAATGATATTAATTATATATGTGTGATATTTGAAAACATTATAAAGTTGGTTTGTAAGTTAAAACCAACGTATGATATTAGTTTGATTGAATTAACATACAAATGTTATAGAAAAATATACGTTAAGAAATATATGATATTAGTTTGATTAACAATAAAATAAAATAAAAATTAACATAGAAAATGCAATATGTAATGCATGTTATTAGTTTTGAAATTTGACAATGAAATTAGAAAAAACGTAACATACAAATGTTATAGAAAATATGATATTAGTTTGATTATTTTTAACAATAAAATAAATTAACATACAAATGTTATAGAAATATATATATGCATGATATTGAACAATTAAAAAAATTAACATACAAATTTTATAGAAGTATATATGTATGATATTAAAAAAATTAACATACAAATGTTATGGAAATATATATGTATGATATTACTATAAAAACATAAAAATGTGCACCCTTATTCTTAAAAATGTATCCATTTATTTACAAGCTTGATGTAGTTTAGTGCAAACTTAAAGAAGAGAATTGTATAATTATAGTGATGATAATGAAGGGAAGGGGATGATAAGGTGAAAGAAGAATGTGAGAAGGCTGTGTGAGGAACAAAAACATTTGTCTGTAATTCCGTTATGGGATTTTGTGTATGTGATTAACTTCTGAGTTGTCCAAATGGTCGTCGTTGATCTCGTCGTTTGTCAATATCACCATATGTGCTGCATGATATTTTTAGAGTATATTTGAAAATGTATATTTTTTTTTTTATCGTGTTTTTTATTTTATTTTGTTTACTTTTATTTTTTTATATATTTGATAATAGTCGGCGTGGTTTTTATTTTATTTTATATTTATATTTTTAGACTGAATCGATTAAATTGTTTATAATTTGCCCTTGATTGCATGCTGCGAGCAAGGAAGAAGGAAAAGCGCTTGCGGTATGTGGTGATGAGCTCTCAATGATAGGTTTCTCGAGATAGTGGATCGTGTTTTGACTAGTCGTACTTAGAATTCTTAATTTAACTTAATTTAAATGGCGACCATATAGAATCTAAATATATAGCTATATGTTGTATACGTGTTAAAATAGAATGTATACAAAAACGCAGCTATAGAGGGGCATGGGTCTGTCGTATTTGGTACACTAGTGATTTGTCGTTGTGTTTTAATCGTAGGGAATGAGCTCGTTGGTAGATAAATACCTGTTGCCGTGGCGAAATACTGAAAAATTGTCTGCTAATTACATGTACAATTATAAAATTTTTAAGTTAATAGTAAATAATATATGTACATTTAAGGGAATGACCTGAAAGAAAAGGTTGGTTTAGAATAAATACATATAAAACAATAAATAGAATAATAAGTCCCGAAAGGGATTAGTTACTCACTTTTTTACTTAATTCTAGTTTTATTTAGTGACGCCTTAGTGACATGTGCACGTGTCAACGTCCTTTGTCTCGTAATAGGTTGGTGAAAGGGTCTTTGTCAAATGTGGTATTGTTGATTTGTACCTGCTTAATAGTACTGTACTAATGATCAAAAAAAAATTTAGTTTAATTTTCGAATGTAAAAATAAAAGAATTATATTTAAACAGGTTTGTTTTCATTTATTGTGACTATTTGTTGTAGTCACTTAAATAGATGTATGATTTGGTACCTGGAATGAAATAATAATTAGTACAATTGGCGGTCTGTGTTTGTTGTGCGTATAGCCGAATTGTTATGTTGGTGCGTTTGTGTGTGAATGTTTGTGAGTGTTGGCTTCCTGGACTAAGGTTGTTTATCGAACCTCTCTCAACACCGTATGTGAATGAGATTGGTTGACGAACCTCTTCCAACACCGGAAGTGGTGTTTGTGTGAGAGTGTTTATGGTTTACGGCGAGTGCGTAAAACCATTGGATGTCTGTTTGTTTGTTGTGGGAAGTGAAGCCAGGATGACTGCCGTAGTTGTGGTCTTTACAACTGTCTGCGACTGCCGGGAATTTAGCCGTTTTCTGGTTTAATGAGGAAGCAATCGCGAGCAGTATGGCCGTATTTGTTACAATACTGGCAGGTTGGTCTGTCAGTAATATTAAACTTATTTGTTGACTTGGTTACTTCCGTGTGGTTTCTACGCTGATTGTGAGTTGTATGCGGGGATTGGCGTTTGTTTGTACGGTTTGTACCTTGCCCTTGAAAATTATCTGAGTTGAATTTACTAGCTTGTGGCGAGTATTTGCCGAAGTTAGTGCGTGTTTTTGTTCTTGGGGCCGTGCAATGCCTGTCGAAATGAGGCTCTGAACAATGTCGACACGGACGGTTTTTGACGACGTTAAATACTGGGGGTTTGTTTTTGTATGTGTATTTAGAATAGAAATGCATATTCCCGCAGTATTTGCATGGCGATGGCGGTAGATTATTTTGTTTAGCCACCGGTTTGGTTGTTTTGGGCTTAGGCGTTATTGCAAAAACTGGCGGAGCAGAGTCTGCAGCCTTGATTTCCCTCAGTGCCGTAGTGTATTCTAGAGCACTGTCTAGCGTTTCCGGAAGTTTAGTGGGTACCTCATTTCTGAGGTTCTGAGGTAGTAACCTAATGAAGGTGTCGGTGGTGACTTTATTTAGTACCGTCTGTAGGGTTAATTTCGGATTAGCTTCGGCCTTATCCGAAATTAATGCATGCAGGTGGCGGAGTTTATCGGCGATTTTCTCGTCCGAATCGTCTGGGGATGCCTGCATGTTTGTAATCTGCCGTAATAGAATGAGAGGTGTTTGCTCTAGGTGGTACCTATTGAGCAGCAGTCACGAAATGGTTTTAAAATCAACCACCTTACCTTCTTGTAGCAGTAGTGATTTTTGTGTATTATAAAAGGTTTTGGCGGTCCCTGAAATTTCAAATTCTACTACTTCTAACGTGGTAGCGCATCGTTGAACTTGTTCTAGAAATAATTCAATATTCGTGTTATTTTCCCCATCGAAACACGGAATTTGGTTCAGGAGGTTTAGGCTTGCGATAATAGAAGTTTTATCTTGGGCCGGGGGAGTACGCGCAGACCTTTCTTTTTCTCCCAAGAGGTGTTGGATAGCCTCTTCCAGAGACATCTGCATACCATTAATATTGTATGTGGCCATAGCTTTGGTTAATTGGTTTTCAGAAATTTTAACGGGACATGCACGGGTTTTCTTAGATCCCCTTGATTTCATAAAACCTTTTAAATAGTAGTTTTTGAATGAAAATCACAAAATAGTTCAATTTAATTGAACGGATATGAACACATACAAAAAATAATTTTAAAAAAATGTATAAGAATTTGACTTACTCAGAAGACTACTGGAATCGCTGTTCGGAACCTAGTCGCTGCCACCAGATGTATTGGAATCAGATGTCTTGAATAGGGAGTTGAAGTGATGAACAGGTGATTGTTAGTTAGAGAGTTGTTACTCGAAATACGAACTATTGAATTACGAAAAAAGACGATATTTTAACAATTAATTTAAAGTGTTAGAAATTAGATGAACTAAGATGCACAGCTATAAATGAATTATGAAATGATTAATAAATATTAAAGATGTAATGTTTAAACCTTGAATAGGGACGCGCTCGCGATGTGTGACGCTTAACTGCTTGAACTGACGTGAACTGGTTGATAACTTGTAGATAACTCGTAGAATACTGATTTGATACTGACGGAATACTGATGAAGACTGATTTGATACTGATCTATATCTCGTGTATGATTGATGTAGACTGATATGTAACTGATCCTCTCCCCCAGTGGAGAGACGTTTATATTGGTATCACTCACACATTGACAGATGTGTAAGTACGAGCCACACTAAGACATCTCTTGCATTATGTTGACCCTAGGCAGGTCGGTGACCAGTCGGTGGTTAACAAAGACTGTTTGTTAATAGATGGTAGCCAGGTGGCCTCTTGAGCCTTGTATGAAGGGTATACAGGCCAGGTGGCCTCTGTAAATTGACCGTATAATGACCCCTGTTTGAAAGGGTTTAGCGGCGTTTCTTTGGCTGTGTATTGACCCTTGTTTGAAAGTGTTTTTGTTTGCCGCCGTTCTTGACCTGCAGATAGCGTCTGGCTGGAATCACTAGTTATAATTTTTAGATTTATAATTTAAAAATTATATCTTTTTTCTTCTTGCTATCACATTACATAACCATTTCTTGAAATATCTCGAAAACCTCTTGCAGGGTAAACGCTACAATAACCAGTAAGATGCAGAAAATATTTTCCAAAAGTACTCGAATTCTGAAGCACAAATTTTTATGCTACATGAATAAGTAAATTTATTTCTCGATGGCAAAAATATGTTGATTGTAAAGTTCCTCTTTTGATCAATTAATGTGCATGTGTCTAGTAATAATGACTTAAATTCATGGCCCGAAACTGCAATTAGTTTTGCACCAATCCTAAATTAAGGTCTGTTAGTTACAAAATATTATTATTACTATTATATTAATTAAAGGCGGCGCTTCAGCATCTATGGTCATTGGCACCCGGAGCCTTCTCAGTGCACTGCCGGCCTCCGGACAGTGTTCTCTCGTTACAGACAACACTGTCCATCACCGGATAGTAGCTGTAGAGACTCCTAGGAAGAAAAAATCTAAGGGCAGCATTGGACTCGAACCCGGGTCCTCCGCGTGAAAGTCCACTATGCTAACCATCAGCTATTCACTTCCCTACAATTATTTTGTAATGGACTGCGTATTGGACATACACATGAGACCTGTGGGCATCTCTTAATAGGTGAAAGGAGACCCAGGTGCAGATTATGTCGAGAAAGTATATCAGTGGCACATATATTGGAAGAGTAGTATCTGAAGAACATTAGTTTTTATCATAAGATTTATATTAGTTAGGCTGATATTTTGAAAGGGGAGGATTATCAAGTACTGTTCCCATGAATGAGAAGGTATGAATAATGTAATTATTAGAAAGAAAGTCATTGCGATAGTATTTAGGCTAGACATGAGTGGAGAGCGAATGTATTTATTAGCGAGAATGTTGGTGTGAATTTCTAGATTAATATTTTATCAGGGGGTTTAAGGAATATTTTTATAAATACTTCACCCCAATATAGAGTTTATAGTTTATAGGTAATATTAGTTTTGTCTTAAGAAAGTAGAGGGAAATCTATAAAAATACCTAACTTCGTTCTCTGGGGGGAGGGATAGCCTTCTTATGAATAATAGGTTATTTTCACGTATAGTAATAAAAGAAAACATCATAATAAAATACTTCATTCATAAATGAATATTTTCAAAAGGCCACAATTGTAAGAACGGGTGGTGTAAAATACCTTTTACCTTAGTACGTCAGTACCTTTTACTCCACCCTACAGGAGCGAGGTATAAAAGGGATGGTAATTATACACACCTGATGTTTCCTCACCCATGACAGGTGTCGATGTTTTTGTGTTGGAGAATCATTGCTGATTTTAAATCCCTCGAGCACCTCACAACTGCCTTACAAAATAATTGTAGGGAAGTGAATAGCTGATGGTTAGCATAGTGGACTTTCACGCGGAGGACCCGGGTTCCAGTCCAATGCTGCCCTTAGATTTTTTTCTTCCTAGGAGTCTCTACAGCTACTATCCGGTGATGGACACTGTTGTCTGTAACGAGAGAACACTGTCCGGAGGCCGGCAGTACACTGAGAAGGCTCCGGGTGCCAATGACCATAGTTGTTGACGCGCCTTAAATTAAAAGAAAAAAATATAACTGCGCTAATGACCATTGAAGTCAATGCGCCAAGAGAAAGAAAAAAATACTATGTAGATGATAGAATCATACAATCTATTGAAATGGCACTTTAGAGGAAAGCCTCATCCTCCAAAACACTCCTCAAAAGAATTTTCTTGAAAAAATGATACAAATAAAAGTGGTAACAATTTATATAATTAACTGATATATCAAGCTTAAAGAAAATCGTCGGAGCTGTTTTCAAGAAAAGCGCAAATAACTGAAAAATATATCCATTCAGTAAAGTGGTATATCCGGTCGACCGCTTATGACCAAAACCATATTGTTGCGTCCTTTGATAAAAACCTAAAGAAATACTAAGTTTCAGCTTTTTGCGATTTTCCGTTTTTGGGTTTTAGTGAACACATACACATACACATACACATACACATACACATACACATACACATACACATACACAACACAACACATACACATACACAACACATACACATACACATACACATACACATACAGACTTCAAACATTTCTTCTTACATTTCAGTGTAAGAGAGGGTAAAAATTAAAATAATAGCAATAATAATAACAATAATAATATTAATAATAATAATAGTGCAATAGACAAACATATTGTTGGGTTGTATCTCCATATATTGACCATTAACCTAAACTATAAGCAACCTCTCTTCATGCATAGTAAGGTCGATACGACCATTAGTGTCAATGCTTAAAATTATTAGGGCCGTTCATAGCGGGTAACTGGCCGAATTAGGGCGGCCAGTTAGAATATTTAGCATATAGTATAGTTTCTTAACTCCACCTCACTACATGCCCCACTAAATCATTTAATAAAACGACAATCCCTTCGCTTTACTAACCCTATAAACAAAATAGCTTGTTCTTATAGTTAGTAAAAAATAACTTTAACTATTTTTAAATTTTGTTTTTCCAAAGCTATTTTTATTCTAGTGTTTAAAAGAACACGAATTCCGGTGTGAAGCACTCACATGACTTTCTCTGAAGGTAATTAATTGTGCTTTAAGCTTCCTATACTATCTACCCACTAAATTCTTTATTAAAAGATATTTACCCAAATTTACGAGGGACCTTCTGAACCATAGCCGGAGGGACATAAGGCTAATAGTGGCTCTATTAACAGGGCATTGTAGGCTGAATAGGCACATGCATCAACTACTACTTGCAAATAACACGATATGCCGATTCTGCAAAGCCGAGGTGGAAAACCCGGTACACATTCTTTGTGAGTGTACTGGTCTGATGAGGACAAGGTTTCTTCAATTGAGGCAATCCCAAAGCTATCACCTTCATGACGGAACCACTTTCATATTTGCTAGGCCTGATTAAAAGAGGGCGAAGCTGTAGGATGTACTATAATCTTAGGGGATTAAGACCTCTTAATGCAGGTCGAAGTGGAATGAAACTCTCCCTCCACTTTTGTCAATCTAATTTAATCTACATACATTAATACTATCACTTTTATTTCTTAACATTTTCCCGGGAAAATTGATTTCTTCGGGGTTGTGTGCAACCAGTAGCGTTATGCTTTCCTCTAAGTACCACTTCACTATCATATGTGGTTTACCACTTACATAATATTAATTCATAATTAGAAGCATTGATAGAATTTCAAATTTGAAGAAAATCGGTTAACCGGAAGTACGATTTTACAAAATAGGTTATTGAGATTTTTGGATATTTCTCGAAAACGGTGCCAATGATTTACTTTAAACATGGAATGCTTGCTACATAGATAGAAATATTTTTCTGAAAAAATAAATTTTAGACAGATATTGGAGGGCGAGAGGTTCTGTCAGTTTAAATTTAAATTTGTACAAGCTTTCTTAGTTTTGACTAGACCGCTCTACATAATGCCGCTCAAGTGTACAAGTAAAAATCCCCTCCACCATTTTTACGGCCAGCCCTTGTCTTACGCATTTGCTCGGACAGTCAGGCTGCACTGAAAGCCCTACAGGCTTGCAGTGCCACTCCTCCCTAGTCAAGGATTGTCGAGAGACACTGACGAGACTCTCTAGGGACAATATGGTACAGCTGCAGGGATTGTGGGTAATGAGACATCTGATCAACTGGCCAGGAACGGGGCAAATACTCCGTTCAGTGGTCCAGGGCCTGTCCTGGGGATAACCAGTGGAGCAGTCCGTGCAGCTATTGGAGACTGGCTTCGAAGCAAGCATGAGGCTCTCTGGGGTGGGAGCCTAGGGGCTATACACAGTAAGAGGATGATGCTAAAACTGTGTAAATGTAGGACCGAAGTGACCCCTAGCCTGAGTAGGAACCAGATTTCTCTGGTTGCTGGGCTACTTACGGGTCATGATAGATTCAGCAAGCCCCTGTGCAAGGTGGGGCTAATAAACTCGGAACCCTTGTGCAGACTGGGCCAGGAGGAAGAGGAAACGGCCCCCCATCTGCTTTTTGATTACGTAACCTTTGGTACATTGCAACCTGAGGAGATAGTAACGTAAAATGGTGAAAGCCTTTAAATTTCTTAGAAGTGTAGGGTTCACCTACTACAAAAAATAGTCGGGGGTGGCACAATAAGCCTTTGATGGCTGCGGTGCCGGTGTATTATAGCCCATCCGAAGCTGGACAATCTAATGTAATCTACGGCCATCCCAAATAAACATTTTAACGTCGCAATTTTAAGGAAAATTTCTTGATTAAATTCTATTAATTAGAGTATGAGAAATTCGGTGTGAGTGCTTCACACCAGATTTTCTTTTGTTTATAGAAGCTCAGAGGAGAAAATTACATATTTCTTAAAAAATGTCTTTGTTTGGACAAGATTTATTAATATTGTCATTTGAGAATATTGCATTAAGTTGATGTTTTTTATAAAAGATTTATTTAATTTTGTATATTATTGTTATCTTTTAATATCATCGAAATATATATTTATATAAATATGAATTAATGATTGTTACAGTGTTGACGGAGTTTGTGGAAGCGGTGGAGGGTAAAAATGTGGAACTGGCCTGTAACGTGACACCACCGGGACATGATAAAGTATACATGGTGTTTTGGTTCAGAGAGGACGCGGGTATCCCCTTGTACAGGTATCGTTTACGACAGTACCTTCAATAACTATATAATATGATATTTTTCTATTCATATATTTAATTAAGAGAATAACCAGAATATTTAGAAGAATATCAATAAATTGTATGACACCATTGTGAGAGGAAATATGTATAACTAGATCCCGGGACCAGGGTTTCTCAAAAAAAATAAAAATTTATTCAATTAATCTCGTCGAAATGTTTACTCGTTTCGTTTACTCAAATGACAAAATTTGTTTTGTTTTAACGGATAATATTCAGTTACAAATTTCACTTGAACTGAAAATTAGAAACAATTGCACCACTATCTCTTACTGCTGTTAATAAAATTATGTAAAAAATTATTAATTTTCTTACAACTTCAAAATTTGCTAATATGTCCTCAAATAAATATACAGGTAGTGATTGAGGACCAGCACCTTCTCTGGCAGGGAAAAATGTTTCAAATAAAAGTGTTTAAATTGACAGAAGGGGTGGGCGGTCCTCATTCCACTACGACCTACAATAAGAGGTCAATTGTGGATCCCCTAAAATTATAGCACATCCTCAGCTTTGCCCTCTTAATTAGGCATTTAAAGCTGAGAGCGGCTCCGTCCGTCATGAAGCTCAAGGCTTCGGGGATTACTTGTTCTCAGTTGTGAAGAAACCTGTCTTTTAACATATTTACACACTCCCAAAATATGTGTACCGCGGTTTCCTCCTCGAATCAGCATAACGCGTTATCTGCAAGTAGTAGTTGGTTCATGTGCTTATTCAGCCTACAATGCCCTGTTAATAGACGCACTATTAAGCCTTATGTCCCTTCGGCTATGGCTCACTAGGTCCCCTGGTAAATTAAGGATTTTTTGATAAAGAATTTAGCTTGCCTTCTGTCTTGGTGTTCTCTCTCACCATTGCAGACAAGTAAAAATGATGTTATATTAATCTAGTTTACACAAGTTTTAAAGACATTCACAAAATATTAAATTCTTGGTGTGCTTCTAATGTATATTAATATTTTATAGTGACAGAACCATACATTTTACTAAAATGGTACTTCAGTGGATAGCTCAACTCTAGTAATCCTTCAGAACCCCCCCCCCTCACACACATACACACACAAAAATCAATTTTTCGGGAAACATTTCCAAATAAAAGTGATAGATATTTGTGTTTGTAGACAGTATACGAAGTTAAAACAAAATCGTTACAGCTGTTTTCGAGAAAATCGCTAAGTATTGTAAAATACGGTTCAGGCAAATTTGCACTTGCTGGTGGCAGTGAGATATTGGTAGGCAGTGAGATACTGGTAGGCAGTGAGATACTGGTAGGCAGTGAGATACTGGTAGGCAGTGAGATAGGTAGGCAGTGAGATACTGGGGCAGTGATACTGGTAGGCAGTGAGATGATGGTACAGTGAGATAGGTAGCAGTGAGATTGGTAGGCAGTGAGATACTACAGTAGGCAGTGGATAGGCAGTGAGATAGGCAGTGAGATACTGGTGCAGTGAGATACTGGTGGCAGTGAGATAATGGTAGGCAGTGAGATACTGGTAGGCAGTGAGATACTGGTAGGCAGTGAGATATTGGTGGCAGTGAGATACTGGTAGGCAGTGAGATACTGGTAGGCAGTATCTACACGGAATATCAAGTTTGCGCTTCCTGTGATTTTTTCGTTTTCTAAGATATTTTGTTCACAGAAAGACGTGACACACACACTAAAAAAAAAAAAAATACTTTTTTGTACTCACTTGTTCTGAAATCATTTATATTTCCCGTGAAAACTCAATTTCCAAAATATGACACGATCGGAATTTTTCTTGTTACGCCAGCAGTAAGAGAAAGTAAAGAATTCTGGTGTGAAACACACACACAAAACTGTCTCTTACTGCAATTTACAAAATTGTGATTGACAAATTTTATAGTTAGTATACCAAATGGGGTAGGCTGCAGTGCCTGGGTCTGAGTCCCCCCCCCCTGCATCAATTAATCTAATCTAATCTTAGTATACCAAATTTAATGAAATTAGTCGGTGTTTTTATAGGACAAAAATCGGGTAAACTGGAAAAAACTGTTCAGAAAAATGCACTTCCAGTTTACCAATTTTCTTGAATCACCGAATTTTGGCAACATATTTATTTCTAATTAATTTTTTGTAGATATAGTACAATTTTATAATCAACTAAGATAGCATTTTAGAGGAAAACATCCTCTTCACCAAAAGCCCCCTTAAATGACTTTACCCAGAGAAATGTGACAAATAAATGTTGTAGCTCTTTATGTGTGTATTTAACATACTTATTTTATTGAAAATCGTTGGAGCCGTTTTAGAGGAAATGGCATAAAGCTGAAAAATATTTTTCGTTTTTTTTTTGAGGGTTCTGCACTGCGACCGTTGTTTGATCCATTGTACCCCTCTGGTGCTGAAGTTGAGGTAGCTCATCTACAGCACCCCCTCCAGGTTAAGCTCCCTAAGGAATCCCAAAATCCTGGAAGGTTCTAGGGTGGGTATTTCCTCCTCCCCTATCTGGTAACGGCCCAGACTACTAAATCTTCTTTGAATGACGGCATCACAGTCTGTGAGGAGATGTATGGAGTTTCCTCCATCTCTCCACAGAATCTACATGTGCCATCATCTCTTATCTTCTAGGCCAAGCTTCCTCAGGTGTCCCCTGAGTTTGCAATGCCCCGTAAGGAATCTCGTAACAATACCTATTCTGTTCTTACTCAGATTGATGCAGGCTTTCGACCTTTCCTGGTTTTATCCACGCAGACAGACCTTGACCTGCCTCATTGCCGGGATGGTGTTCCACAGACGAGCTCTATTCGCCACCTCCTCCTTTTTGATTTCTTCTAAGAATACTTGGTCGCTGACTCCACAAAAGGGCTCTGGCCCAAGGAGAGGAGATGCAGCGCCTTCTTTTGCCAGGGTGCCGGCTACCTCATTGCCCTCCACGCCGACATGTCCCGGCACCCAACGTAGGGTAACTTTATTTCTTCTGCCTAGGTTATTAAGCTTACCTAGGCATTCCCATACCATTTTAGAACTGATAATATGATAACTCAGTGCTTTAATGGCCGCCTGACTATCGGATAGGATAACTCTCTCCTGATTCCGATATCCTCTGTCAAGGTTCAACTAAACGCACCTTCCAATAGCGTGAATTTCCGCCTGGAAGATGCTGGGAAACCTACCATGGGTTCCGAGTGTTTGGTTCTAGGCCCTTCGATGGGTCTTAGACCCATCTGTTTACCCCTGGATCCTTCGCTCCACTCCCTTTTCGTAATTAGCTTCGTATAAAAATTCCTAACAAAACTATATTTCTTAGTCATGCATCTCTAGGAAGGTTCCTGGGGAGGGAGCCGGCAGAATGAAATTTCCGCTCCCTAGAGCTTAGCCCACATCCCCCCACGCTCGCTCCAGAGATTCTGAGGAGGGCTCCCTTCGCAACCCTTTCTACCACTAGGTGGAGCGGTGTGAGATTGAGAATGACCTCAATCCCTGCCGTGGGACACGTCCTCATTGCTCCCGTCGTGCATAGACACGCAAGGCGCTATACTTTGTCAAGAATCTTCTTGACCTTTTTGAACGTTGTTCTGTTATACCACGCTACTGCACCGTAGGTGATGATACATCTCACCATCATGGTGTACATCCTGATAAGAATGCGAGGAGGGCATCCCCTGGACTTGCCCGCCACCCTCCTACTCGCCATGAGAACGCGAGTTGCCTTACTCGTGCAGTTAATTCAACATGCCTATTCCATTGGAGCTTACTATCAAGAGTTATTCCAAGATATTTAACCTCCTTCTTCCACTTTAAGTCGACTCCAGCTAACTGGATGCTTTTCAGATGTGGAAGAGTCCTTCGCCTGGTAAAAAGGACTACCGTGGTTTTCGTTGGATTAATTCCCAACCCCACAGAAAGGCACCATCTATTGGGGATATAACCCTTTGTAATATTTCTTATAGGGTTCTTCGAACTTACCTCTAGCAATTATGACAATATCGTCGGCATAACCCTGATAGGAGATGTCGAGATCTGTCAATTTGCAGAGGAGTTCGTCTACTACTAGGCTTCATATGAGGGGTGACACAACCTCCCCTTGGGGACAGCCTCTAGTCGTACAGACTCTGATGGTTCGTTGTCCCACCGTTGTTTCCACTGTTCGTGTGGACAACATCTCATTCATCCACCTCGCCATGGTGCCGTCCGCCCCCCGTTTAATCAAGGCTCTACTGACAGCCTGTACTTCCGGAAAGTGGGTATCTAGCAGGAGATGGGCCTTCTGCTCTCCATCCTGCGTATAACTGCCATCAGGTTTCCCGATGGACATATGAGCTCCCATGCCATGCTTGGCCATTGCTTTATGCAATCTGGCCGCTGCAGGCAGGGAGCCAATGTCCTCACAGAATTTCCTAAAGCTACTCCTCTTTGCTTTTCTTATTTCTTTGTTGTAGGTAGTCAGCCCCAAGGTGTAGCTTTGCTAGTCTCCCGTGCGCTTAACCCTATTATAGAGCTTCCGCACCTCAGACTTGCCAGCTCTTTGCTCCACCAAGGGGCATCCCTACAACAATGTAATCTGCTAGTGGGGCAGCTATCCTATGATTGCCCCATAAACCTCTTCCAAATAATGCTCCAGCTCCAGCCGACACTGTGGCACCTTCACAGCGCCAATACGGCTGAGAGCACAACCTAAATTGGTTTTAAATTCGTCCCAATTTGTTCGGCTGGGATTCTTCCAATCAGTCTCCCCGTCACTGAGCCCCTCTAAATCAAACATAATGATTCTATGGTCTGAAGGGGAAGGTTCGTTCGAGACCTTCCAGTTCCGAACGAATTGTCCGATACTCTGACTACTTATCGTGAGATCAAGAACTTCCCTCCTAACTCTAGCCACAAAGGGGGGTGATGCCCCCACATTGAAAATATCTAGATTAAATTGAAGGATAAATTCTAAGGGATACTCACCTCTCCTGTTGTCGTTCTTGCTGCCCCACACTCTGTTATGGGCTATAGCATCACATCCAATGAGGAGTAGCAGCTTCCGCTCTCGACAGTACGCCACCAACTCCTGCACCTCTGCTGGCGGTACATCAGTCCTGTCCCCGGCGAAGTAGCTGGATGCTACTACAACGGCGCGGTGATTGCCTCCATATCTTAAGTGGGCCAGGATAGGCACTAGGTCCCACGTCGTAAATTCTGAAAGACAAGTATAATTAATATTATTCCTGAACAGGATGCAGGCCCTAGGTTTATCACTTTTTGCATCCCAGATTACCTTGGCATTCTTACCTGACAGCCCGCAGATCTGTCCCCCGACGGTCCAGGGTTCTTGAATCAGCACCAGTCCTAGTAGCCGTTTGGTGAACAACCTTGATATGGTGGCACATGCCCCCTTAGCATAGTGTAAGTTCACCTGGGCCACCCCAGTACCTGGTCCCGAGGCGTGACTGTTCATGGAGGGGTGGGGGAAAATCCCCCTCCTCCACTAGGAGCATCTTCTCCTCCTCCTCTTCCTCCTCCTCTTCCTCCTCCTTTAAAAGGCTCACCCTGAGAGACGAGAAATCTACGTCTCCCAGGCTCTCCTTTCGCCGGGCTTCATAAGCCTCCTCCGAGTGACGATCCTCCCGCGGTGTCGTTCTTCTGGGGTGGGGGGCAAAGGAGCTTGATCCTCCTTGATGCCCACTTCACCCTCAGGCTTCTTGAGTCCTCTAACAGGAAGTTTACCAAAGAGGTACCTGATATGTTACCCCTCCCTCTTCAGCACCTCGTACGATTGACTGTCAATACCGGCAGTCACAACGAGGCCCGAATTCTCCTTCTTGCAGCTAAGGACCTTCCACGCCATTGTGTTCAGTCCTCCATTCTGGGCACTGACTATGGCAAAGATCTTCTCAGTGCTCTTTCCTGTACTACGTGGAAAGAACGTCGTGATGATGTGTATCCTCGGGATATCTTCTCCCGAGCACGCCACCAGTTCCTCCCCCGTCCAGGTGCTCAATGTCGATGCCTTTTGAAGCACCCAGTCCGCAGTCTGCTGATTTGTACAGTCCAGCCATAACATACCTGGACGGAAATGTATCCCCTCAAACTGGAGCTTATGCTCCCACCCGAGAAATATTTCCTATACTAGTGCCTCTTCTAGTGCTGACAGCTCTTCAGCACTGAGCACCCTCTCCGGAAAACCCCTCGGCATCACACCCTCACCCTCACCACCTGCATACCAGCATAGCTGTGGCCAAACTGGCATGGGATAGGGCCACTTGCTAAGGAGGGCCGGCAAGATCCACCGGATCAGAGGGTGCCACCTTCCTTCTCTTAGTATCTCTCTTCTAGGGAGGTGTATTATACCTTTCCTGATTACCTTGGGCATGCTGAGGTGGGCTACTGCCCCCTCTTGCGCCTTGTGCTTTTCTGCCTCCACCCTCGCCTCCTGAGGGCTCATGCCCTCAGAAAGCGCGCGGAGATACCACCTAACGCCCACCCCGCTAAGGCCTCTCCTCAAGGGATCGTCTATCGCTCCCGGTTGTCCCGGGGGCGGCAGCGGCAGCGTCCTCATCGTCCCTTCGAGGCGCTTTTCTCCCCTGGTGCCTGCACCATCCTACCTGCACCAGGAGGATGAGTGGGGGCCCTCTCGCTCCCTTCCTTGCTCTTCTTACCCATCTGAGACTGGTCCACCTGGCAAGCACAGCTCGTTCGGGTGGTACTAGACCCGGCAATTCCTTCATTGCCCCTGGGAGCTTGCTTCTGTGGGGTCTGGTGCTCAGTATGCACATCAGCGGTAGCTGCCTGCTTCTCCGTTTGTGCATGCACAACTTGATGAGCAATGCTCATCCCACTTGTACTGGGTGTTATCCGCGTATCCATCTCACTAGGAGCTAGCTCCTTTGTGTTTTAGACTACGGCTGGTAGTGTCGGCGGTACATGCCCGCCCGTTCATCCTTTTCTTTTTGTTTTTATTTAGTTGGTCCTCCATGGCTGATCCCACGAGTAGCTAGGGAATCCTTGAGTCGACTGTACGAGAGCCCTGCATGACATAGCAAGACAATTTATTACTTCCTGATTT
>JAAEAF010002811.1:0-20899 GCA_011037195.1 Triatoma infestans | reverse complement strand
CTATTCATCAAGATACAATTCACCACTAAAAATCCTTTCGTTTGGATTTATGTTAAGGCAAAAAGATGAGAAAGATAACCTCAACAGGCTAGGGAAGATAATACTGTAAGTATCTCGGGTACCTGGCGCGACATTTAGCCAATATTTTCACAATTAGAGCCCTTCCATCAACCAACCAACATAACCGGTTCCATCTTCTTTCATTATGTTTGCAAAGTATTTTTTAATTTTTTTTTTTATCTGATTAGATCTTATCTGATCTGACTAATTCTGATGATTAGTAATTGGAGAATCGAAGATATTTCTTAATTCAGGATAATGTTAAGTTAAATCGGGGACCCTTAGTCAAGTGTCGCCCAAGTGTAAAGACTTCCATATACTAGAATTAATGTTACAAAATAAAGAAAGCAATGTGATATATGATAGATATTGGCTACTACCTAGTATGGAGCAGAATTAAAAATAGCCCTGACATAAAATAATCAAAATGACCGGTACTATAAATTGAGATGTAAGCTGTGGATAATGCTGAAATGGTTTACAGCGATTATTTAGGATGGATATTCTCTGCTTCCCGGGTACTGGTAAGAAATTGTCGTCCATATTACGATATTACCAGGATATATCTAAAACCTTCCTTTTCTTTTATCCTGTTCGTTCATGTTGTAGCCAGTAGGTACAAGTAGAGACTAATGCTGGTATAGATGAGATAAAAAAGGTAATAGTAGTAGTGTTGGATAAAGCTTGCCTAGCAACAGGATTAAATGATAGAAGAGGAAGAGGAAGACATTTGACATAAGATGCTGGACAGTACGATGATAAGGTATTTCATTGCTAAGTAACATACACTGCTCTCCTATGTTGTTGTTGGCTATGTTGTTACTAGCCCTTCCTTAATCGGCCTTGACGGATAAAACTGGATTACTCGTTAAAGTATAAAAAGGGTAGATATAAATGTATGGAGAGAATTACTACTATCTTGGCGTTCATAGATTATGTATCAAGTTTAAGGTCTCTCTATTGTCCCACTAACGTGTGGAATTATTAACATAATTCTACAGTATGGGTTATTATTATTTGTTCTTATTCTACATCATCCTGCTTATGGTGTTTAGATTTGTCCGCTGAGTTTGAAAAAATGAGTTTTTAGCGAATGGTTTGTGTGTGAACAAAATATTTCAAAAATGAAGAATTGTAAGAATCTCGATATTCCGTTTAGATATCACCACCTACACTGACAACACGTCTGAGAGATCACCACCTCCACTGACAACAGATCTGAGAGATCACCACCTCCACTGACAACAGGTCTGAGAATCCACCACCGGAATTAAAGTGGTTATTTTCAAGTTTTTTACTATTTTGTCGAAAGCCAGATTCTTGATAAAAGTCAGATTTCCTTCAACCTGCCAATTTGGGCGAAAAGTTTATTACCTCTAAACGTTACAAATTAATAACAGTTGGCGTGAGAATGCCACATTTTTAACTTGTTTAGATTCTTACCTAAATGTGATTATATTCTTGGCTACAAAGAAGGAGTTTTCATCAATCCTCAAAATGTAAATAGCAGTTTAGTAATTAAGCCTAACGAATGCACAGTGACTTCAAAACTCTCAATAAATAGACTTTTCCGGAAAAAGACGTCAAAATATAAGTGATATGTTTATATATATGTTATTACACAGATAAACAAACTAATTATTAAAAACATTTCGTTCGTAGTCAAAGGAACTCAAAACATGTATTTCCGGTCTAAAAGCTCAGACGAAAATTTAACAGGATCACAATACTTGATCATAAAAGAGAAAGTAGAAATGATGTTGCTTTTTGAATGAATTAACTATTCAGTATGAGTTATTTAAAAAATTGAGATATAATTAAAATTTGAACGGTCAGAGCTGGAACAGGATTACCTTTATCACCTTAAAGCTGAAAATTTAATTAACAGGCAACTTTTAATTAGTAAATTTAGTTATTAATATTTTCTTAAAATTGAAATACAACTTTCAAGATAAGTTGGGTAACTAACAAAAAGTGAAGGTCATTAGATATTTACTTTTATTTTCTAACAGTGTGTTTAATCCTATTTTATATATATTTCTTAATTATATATATCGCCGATTAATTAAGCTAAGGTTAATCTGACCTGTCTAAACTTAAACGAACCCTGTATGCCAATGAAGGCAAACCTTTGGCACCTATCCCTGTGGTGGCGTGTATGAAAGTTATACCGGTATATGAAAGATTGGAAAAATATTTTTCCCCAGCTTCACCAACAGAACAGAACATCCACACACACCACACAAACGTGAAATTTACATCCTACCGTCAACGAATTTCTTTACATAAATTATCGCCATAGTTAGCATTGCTTTGGGAGAAAAAATCTGGTATGTAAAACACCACTTTCCCCCACCCCTTTTAATACAATTATATATAAAATGCCAAATTTTCATTAAATTCAAATTTTACGTATTTGTCTTAACATAAATATAGAGGCGATGGGGGGGGGGGGATAAGTACCAACCTGCACTGATCTTGGCAGTGATATTATGGCCCAATAGAGCGCACTAAAAACACTGAACCAACTATCCAAAACAATTTTTTATTTTTGAATGTTTGAAAAAAGAGTAACAATATCTATGAAGTTAGTACACCAAGTTTAAAGGAAATCGTTAAAGTCGAGTTAGAGAAAATTCCAAACAAATGAAAAACCTATTCTATAAATTTACATTTCCCTTTAACCAATTTTCTTCAAATTAGGAATGCTATCACTGCTTCTAATGTGTATTAATATTATGTAGGTGGTAAAAGATACATTATAGTGAAGTGGTACATTAATGGCAAAGCGTAACGCTACTGTTCCGTTTGAACAAAAATAAATTTTTCCGGATAAATGTGTGCAAAAAAAGAGAGAGAGGTGTTTATTGTGTGTAGAGGCAGTATCTGGAGTTTAAAGAAAATCGTTGGAGCTGCTTTCGAGAAAATTAGGGAAAACTGAAAAACCATGCACTGCACTTTCGGTTGATGGATTTTGCCCAGAAATCTTCGTTTCCTGTACCTAAACGGAAAACCAAGTTTAAGCTGCGACTTTTGGTTTCTGACATTCTGTTTGTATCCACGGTCACATACAGATCATTCATTTTCCCGTAATCAGAGGAGACCCCAAAACACTATTTCCGGTGACAACTCAATTTTGAAAATCTGGCACTAGGGTAAGAAAACTAAAAAATAATATGTTTCACTGCGGATTGTAGAACAATGAGCCTGGTCATGCATATTTACTGCTTTGGCTAATTTCGGGTCGCTTTGAAATATTTGTACCTACTTTAGAATTGTTTTCATTTGGTTTTGATAATAATAGAATTTGTATTGCATGGTTGCGAAAATGATTTACAGTTCATTAATAGCTAGAAAATTACAATATCATTATTTTATGTGTACATTCAATTTTTTTACACTTTGTACATCACTGCTTATTCTGAAGTTTCAATATTTTCCGAAATGAATGTAATAAAAAATAGTTCAAGAAATAGACTGATAAATCTAGCTCTAGGTGGTATTATAAAGGTGCCAATGGATGAACCACGTATAAAGCTTGGTATCGCAGATACAGCAGCCAAAGTCGCATTAATAATTGTGCACTATTGTACGATTGTATGATTATATTAGGAGTTGAATATTCAATTTTACTTCTTTATGTGTAATTCCATGTTGATTTGTAAATTTATTTCAATAAAATTGGCCAAAACCTAATTTTTCATTAAATTTTTCCCTTTTACAAATTACTTAGGACGTTAAAAAGTCGATAACTTTGAATTTCTGAATTTTTGGCATGGTTCACTGCTCAGGTGGCACGTATGCCGCCAGTTCAAGAATCTGGTCACGATGCATATGCAGTGCCCAGATGCACACAAATTCTAAACTAAGAACTTTTTAGAGAGGTGGATATTTCTGGAAAAGCGATGAAATCAGCGGGGAATGGGCCAGTTGAACCCAGAAATCACATCGAAATCTCACAGTCCTCCATCCAGGTTTCCGGTATTTGACGTTTCTTTCTAGGATTCAAGCTGTTAAGTTCGACTTGGAAATGATATAAAAAATAAGGGGAAGATAGACAGAGACCAATCAAGAAAATTACAGATTAGATTATCTGTAAATACAATCAGCCATAAAAAATGGAACATATTTTTTTGCATAAAAATATAGTAACTCTGTAATTTGTACCAAGTTTGGTATATTATTGTTTATAACTAATATAAATGTTTACTTTCATCACAAAAACTTCTAATTTTCTTGAGAATAAAAATTGAAAACAGTAGACATTCATTTAGTGTGGCTTTCTGGTCTGGGACAGACATTGTAAATCATGATTTTTTTTTTAATTCCACATTACTTAATTTTATTAAGGACAGCGTACGATATGTGCCAGAACATTTAGATCTGTCACGTTCTGAGGTTCATCGAGCAACCATATATTTCAGAGAAATTGGAGAATATGATCGCAAATCTGGAAGTGGTCAGACAAGGGTCACAACAGATCGGGACGGTTGATTTCTTTCGTTCAGAGTTCTACGCAGTCGGTTTGTTTCCGACTGCAACCCTAAGGGATAACTTACTACAAATTCTTTCTTATTACAAACTCAGTTAAAAATTCTTATTTACTTATTCTTATTCTTACTTACTTACTTCCTAATAACTTATTACAAGGAGACCAGCATCAGGGCGTATTAACCAGAATCACAGTGTAAGCACGTTAGCTTTGCCAATCGACATATTCATTGGTGTGTTCAGCAATGGGAGGGTCGAATTCGACCGGTGTGTAGAGAAGGCAGGGAAGGCAGGGAACTGCTTAATTCTGTGCAGTACTAGCGGAAGTGCTCCTTTTCGCCGACAATGGTCCGATTATGGAATGGAGTGGGATAAGTTTGGAGCCCGCATCGAGTTAATTGTTGCTGAAAAGGCGCGATGGCCGCTGCTAGATGTGTTGAAGAAGTTTTAGAGACTGTTTACTCCATTTATCGGAGACACTTTCATGCTAATGCAGACCACACACACACACTAGAGTTGTGATTCATCGAGTGTTTGTGAAGACCTCACATATACCCTCTGCTTCTTGGAGGAAGTCGGTATAAATGTGCACGTTTTTCGGCCATGAATCCTATAGAACATCTATGGGACATGTCCAAGAGGTGTTTTAGACTCGTGATCAGCCTTCCACCCACCTATTCTGCAATAGCCACGCATTGTTATACAAGAAGAATGTGCCTGAGTGTATATGAACAGCAAAATAATAATGAGACCATCTGGTTTTGTACATAAATCAAGCAGAATGAAATACTGAATTTGTATTTTGGGTCCGCAATGCTGCATAACAACTGTTTTTTTTCGTCGTAGCATGCTTCTTTTTGTTAGTTCTCACTGATTTCATACTCATCCATCTTCATAGAGGGCTGTGAAATTCATGGAGAGGGTTGACTTCAATTTTTTTTTAGGTTTCTATCACGCACAACATTGATTGATTGACCACACAAAATCAATCAATACAGTGTGTGACAGAAACTTACAAGCTATAGTCAACTCTCTACATAAAATTAACAGGCAACTATGACGATGGGTGAGAATCACTGAAACCGGTCAGAATTAATAAAAAGGAGCTTGGTACAACCCCAGGACTGATGTATCGTATAATCATTGATTACTGAGATTATATCCTCATAGCGCTCTTATTCGCCACACATCTGGTCGATTTCTATAAAGATTGTTTAATCAAATTTGTTTCATTTTTAAAGTTTCTTCCATATATTACATCGACTGTTTGTACACAAGATATTGCCGATGTAGAGTACGGCAAAAACTGTAAAAGTGGAAGTTAAACGTTTCTACACAAACAGGATCAACAATTAGTTCAGAGGAAAACACGGAACTGTTCAGAATTAAGAAAAAAGAAGGACGCTATGACATATATTATTATATTCTCAGATATTATCCAGCAAAAGTAGACACAACCATCTATTCAATCATCACTAGCCTTTAATCTAAGAATTCACCAGATTCAACAACAAAATATTCCTGATAGTTGATGAATAAAAAGGACAATATTCCTGATAGTTGATGAACAAAAAGGACAATATTCCTGATAGATGATGAACAAAAAGGACAATATTCCTGATAGTTGATGAACAAAAAGGACAATATTTCATGCTTTCAAAAGATGGAAAATTTACGTATAAAAAGAATTTTCTTTGATGCGCTCAATGAATAAAGGTATTTCCGATTTAGATACTGTTGATGCGCTCAATGAATAAAGATATTTCCGATTTAGATACTGTTGATGCGCTCAATGAATAAAGGTATTTCCGATTTAGATACTGTTGATGCGCTCAATGAATAAAGATATTTCCGATTTAGATACTTTTGATGCGCTCAATGAATAAAGGTATTTCCGATTTAGATACTGTTGATGCGCTCAATGAATAAAGATATTTCCGATTTAGATACTGTTGATGCGCTCAATGAATAAAGGTATTTCCGATTTAGATACTGTTGATGCGCTCAATGAATAAAGATATTTCCGATTTAGATACTGTTGATGCGCTCAATGAATAAAGGTATTTCCGATTTAGATACTGTTGATGCGCTCAATGAATAAAGGTATTTCCGATTTAGATACTGTTGATGCGCTCAATGAATAAAGGTATTTCCGATTTAGATACTGTTGATGCGCTCAATGAATAAAGGTATTTCCGATTTAGGTACTGTTGATGCGCTGAATGAATAAAGAGTAGAATTTATGTGAACAGGTAAAAGGGGAAGGAAGAGTAGGGGAAATAAGCTACCCCCAAAGCTACATCCAATCCTCGAACTCGACGAGCACTTAAGCCACGCCCATTCACCCCTACCCCTCTCCCTTACCCCCACCAGCAACCAATCATCGATTTTGATAACCCCCTCAAACCACGCCTACCTACCCCTCCCTCCTTAAGCTATCTCATCCAAACCAATGACTCCATTTTCTTTCTAACCCCACCCCTTAACTTAGCATCCAATCCGTTGACTCTATTTTTCCTCCATCTCCCCTAACCCTTAACCTATCATCCAAATCGATGACTCCATTTTTTCTTTCCACCTCCACCTCTTGAACTAGCATCCAATGCGATGTTCCTATTATTTCTTCCACCACCACCCCCCACTCTTTAATCTATCATCCAAACCGATGACTCCATTTTCTTTTCTCCCCCACTCCTTATTCCATCATCCTAATCGATGACGCCATTTTCTTTCTACCTCCCTCACTCATGCTAACAGAAAACGCCTCCCTCCACAACAAGATGGCGGAATCTAACCGAAGCAACACTCACACCACACCCCTCACTTCACCATACTCTGGAAATTATTTTTAATTTTATAAGAAAAAAAACTTGTCTTACCTGCGATTCGATCCTACATTCTTTAGGTTGGAAGTCGCATCACCATAACCAGTCGGCCACAATGATCCTCTCGCTAGCTATACTTTTCAACGTACACTTCTATTTTAACTCAACCCCCCGCACTATCATAATTTTATTCGCCTCGCCCCACTCACCAAAAAAAAAATATGGCGGAGTGGCATTCAACTTTCACACATAATAATAATAAAAAGAATTATTCACTTACCCCCCTCTCCAGCACTGTTGCTGCTATAACGATGTGCACATACCGGACACGCATTTAGAACTGAATTTCAGACAGTACAACTTACTACTAGTAACATTATCCCCACTCTTATGACGTCACATTGCCACTGCCTCCATGATTAAACTGTATTAAATATTTTATTTTTATATATATAACACAAAACCACTTGCCTTCTAGATAATTCCTGTTCAGATAACGTCACACAGCCTATAGTGTTTCACTGCCAATCGAACTATCGATTACAAATATCGATTGCAAATATCGATTATCTATATTGATTAATATCGATTTTTTTTTAACAAAAAAAAACACTGCTGCACACTACTACAACAGGTTAGTTATTGCATAATGTTTTGTAATCCTATTATAAAAAAAAGAAAAAAAATCCATTCTTATCTTAATCTCTGTTTACTATGTTTGTTTATTAAACTTTGAACTCTGATCAGCGTAAATCTTGCCTGTCCGGACATGTTACCTACCTTACTTATGAAGAATGTTTGTATATACAATGAGTCACCATACATGTCTCAACAAAAATGTAAATCCCATTCTTTGTAAAAGTTTTATTATTTTGTTTTTTCTAATATTTAATCCTATTACGAAATGAGTCAACCAGGCAAAGGTTTATTAAAAATATATATATATATATATTTCTTATCTTAATCCCTTTTTATTATTTTAAAATGTTTATTTTTTTATTTTTATTTGGAACATTGCTGCTACTTAATCCGATTAATATAAGTATATACAATGAATCATTTTTCTTATCTTAATCCCTTTTTATTATTTTAAAAAGGTTGTTATTTTTATTTCGGATGTTGCTAATACTTAATCCGATTAATATAAGTATATAAAATGACTCGTCTAGAAAAAGGTTTTTAATTTTTTTAACAATGTTAATTATATTATGAAAAAAAAAAATCTACTCATATCTTAATCTCTTTTTTTATTTTAAAAGGTTTGTTATTTTTTTTTCTTCCAACATTGTTAAATTTAATCCGTTTAAGGAAAAATATAAGTAATACCATGAGTCATATTTTTATTTGGAACATTGCTGCTACTTAATCCGATTAATATAAGTATATACAATGAGTCATTTTTCTTATCTTAATCCCTTTTTATTATTTTAAAAAGTTTGTTATTTCTATTTCGAATGTTGCTAATACTTAATCCGATTAATATAAGTATATACAATGACTCATCTAGAAAAAGGTTTTTAATTTTTTTAACAATGTTAATACTTAATTATATTATGAAAAAATCTACTCTTATCTTAATCTCTTTTTTTTATTTTAAAAGGTTTATTATTTTTTTCTTCGAACATTGTTAAATTTAATCCGATTAAGGAAAAATATAAGTAATACCATGAGTCATATTTTAATTATTTTGTCAACTGAAATGATGATGATGATGATGACGCACCATACAAGTTTCAACAATTCTTAGCTAGTAAACAGTCTACATACCCCCACCTCTAGCATCACGCCACCCATATTAGCCAATAGTATTTCGTGTTTTAATAACCGAATCATCCGAAGGTATAAAAGTCGCGCACCTTCATAGCTTAGTTAATTGTGTGTTCAGTGTTCTTGGTGTCAACATCTCGTCTTCAGCTTCATTCTTGCAGTCAGTTTCGGTAAGTGATTTTATTTTGTTTGTTTTTTTTAAAACTTAGAATTTTGTTTCTTTTTCTTTTCTTTTTTAAATATTTTATTAGAATTCATATTTTTGTTTTCAATTCAAGTTTTTATTTATTTATTTTATTTAATTTTTTTTAATATTACGAATTTTAACCTTTATTATTATTATTTTTTAAATTCAAGTTTTTGTTTATTTTATTTTTTTTATTTTTTTTGTTTACAATATTTCATTTCTTGTTTAGTTTTATATTTTATCCCCGCTTTATTATCTCTTTAATAATTGTATATATATTTTAGTATTACTTTTTTTGCATATATTTTTAGAAGTTCATTTCTTTCTTTTTTCCAAACTTGGTTTCATTTGCTTTTTTTTTTATAATTTTTGTGTACAGAATTTTGAAAGTTCTTTTTATTTCTAGTTTTTAATCTTATCTTTATTTTTTCTTTGGTGGAAGTTTAGTTATAAGTTTCTTTTACTTAATTTAGTCTTAATATAGTATACGTTAGCTACTAGTTGTATATATAGTTTACAATGAATTCTCAATTTTGTGGTAAATTATTTTTGCGGAGGGACTATAAGGAACGCCATGAAACCGTTTGCAATGCAAATGAGCAAGCTCGCAAATGTCCAAACTGCCAGGAAAGATTTTCTTCAAGGAAAACGATGCTTGCTCATTTGCGTCGTTGCGGCACTGAAGCAGCGGTCATGTCCAAAAGAGCAAGGCTGGACGCCGCTCAAGGGGAATTATATGAGGTGGAAACGGCTCACAGAGGGACTCTGCGAACTTTCTTCCTTCCAAGCTCCGGAGCAATCGATGCAATGGAATTTCTGTCTAGTCATTTGGAAACATTGCATCGATTGCTTCGGGAAGTAATGGTTGAAAATGATGCTCCCCTAAAATATAACTTGGTCTTGGAGGCGACCTTTGAGAATGTTAAAGGTGAAACTACCGATCGCGCCTTCAAGACCAAAAACAAAGTAATATACGAAGACTCCTCCATCGATGAATGTTTGAGAGAAAGTTTTAAGAAAATATTATCAGAGATAGAGAAGTCAGCACTAAAGGGGAGCGGATGGAGCTTGAAGGAGTTCGACGGAGTCCTTCTACGTACTAATAAGTTTACACCCCTTGGCGGCTCCAGTTTTATACCTTTACCTCCTCATATTGCCAACAAAAAGGCTGTGATAAATGTACAAAATGTTGATGACCGCTGCTTTCAGTATGCCATTCTCTCCCGCCTCGTTAAACAGAACCCACAACGAGTTAGCAAATATGCTAACTTGGAACACAGCTATAATTTTAACTGCATTTCCTTCCCCCTCCTCTCCATGAGGTGAAAAAATTTGAAAAATATAATAATATCACAGTAAATGTTTTCACCCTTGGAGAGCATGGAAACGTGTACCCTTTGAAAGTGGTAAAGCAGGAGAAGGAAGACCATCGTGACCTCCTTCTCCTGACAATGGAAAACGGACGGAGCCACTACACTTATATAAGTGATTTTAATAAACTGGTGGCCCGTCAAATAAGCCACCATAAAAGCGGGGTACACGTTTGCAAGCGGTGTTTCACGCACTTCAACACCGACGGCGTGAACATCGCAGAGCGGGTGAAGGAGCATATGGAGTATTGTGGAGAAAACAGACCGACCCAAATTGTTCTACCTGCATGTAATGACGATGGGACTCCTCCAACTGTTTCATTCACTAAAATTCAAAATCAGATGAGGATTCCCATCGTCATTTATGCAGATTTTGAATCGATTTTAAAAAAAATTTCCAATGTAGGCAATTCGAGTCGGTCATACACCACTCCCTACCAGAGTCATCTTCCCATGAGCTTCTGCGCTTATACAAAAGTAGCAGAAGACATACCACGCCACTGCCTTCCTGCCGACTTCCCTGTGAAACCTTACATCTACACAGGTGAAGATTCCGCAGAGAAGTTCATGGCATATATAAAGGCAGTGGCTGAGAAGGTGGCTCAGGTATACTCCATAAAGCGGCCAATGCTTCCCTTGACACCATCTCAGCTGGAAGACTTCACAAAATCCCAAACCTGTTACCTTTGTCATTCATCCTTCAACAATTCCGATCCTAAAGTGGCGGATCACGATCATATCACAGGTATGTATCGTGGTCCTGCTCACTCTTCCTGTAACATCCTCTACCGAACTCCTCGCTTCCTTCCCGTCTTCCTTCACAATCTGAGCGGTTACGACGCCCACTTTATTGTTCGCGAGTTGGGGTATGACTCAAGTCGTATTGATGTCATCCCCAACAGCGAAGAGAAATATATCTCTTTTAGCAAACAAGTGGGCGCCCTAACCGTCAGATTTGTGGACACCTTCCGCTTCATGTCTTCCAGCTTAGATAGGTTGTCGAAGAATTTGCCCAGAGATAAATTTCTTGATACGGGCAAATTCTTCCCCGCCGACAAGATGGATCTGGTCATAAGGAAAGGCGTGTACCCCTACGATTACACGGACTCGTTCGAAAAACTTAGGGAGACGGTTCTACCCCCTAAGGAGGCATTCTATAGCACCCTTAATGAATGCCACATTTCGGACGAGGACTATCAGCATGCGCAGTCAGTCTGGGAGGCGTTTGAAATTAGAACCCTAGGGGGGTACAGCGAGCTCTACCTCAAGGTAGACGTAATGCTCCTATGTGACATCTTTGAAAATTTCAGGGATGTTTGCATAGGAGCATATTCGCTGGACCCTGCCTGGTATTTCACGGCTCCCGGACTGGCATGGGATGCCATGCTGAAGTGTACAGGGGTACATTTAGATCTACTGACAGATTATGACCAGCTCCTAATGGTCGAGCGCGGTATAAGGGGCGGCATTTGCCAGTGCAGTCATCGCTATGGTAAAGCAGACAATGCTTATCTGTACCCAGATCGAGACCCCCAAAAGGAATCGAAGTACATTGCCTACCTAGATGCGAACAATTTGTACGGGTGGGCAATGTCAAATCCGCTTCCTTATGGAGGTTTCGAATGGGTACAGGATCCGGATACTCTAGACTGGGGCAATATACAAGTAGATGGCCCCTTGGGTATATTGTCGAAGCCGACCTAGAGTATCCGACTGAGTTGCACGAACTGCACAACGATTTCCCCCTTCTCCCGGAGAATCGGGTGCCTCCGGGACAGGTTAATAAGAAATTGTTAACAACTTTAACAAACAGGGAGAAATACGTTGTCCATTTCGTCAACTTGAAACAGGCCATGGGTTTAGGTCTCCGGTTAGTACGCGTGCATAGGGCGCTGCGATTCAAGCAGTCCCGGTGGCTTCGTTCCTACATCGACCTCAACACCCAAATGAGACAACAGGCGACAAACGACTTTGACAAAGACTTTTACAAACTAATGAACAATGCTGTTTTTGGAAAATTTATGGAGGACGTACGTAAACGCATGAAAATAGAACTGGTGACAGACGAACGGAGATTACGGAAACTTATAGCAAAACCGACATTCAAAGATAGGACTATTTACTCCGAGACTCTGGTAGCGGTACATCTGGACTTTGAGCAGATCACTATGAACAAACCGACTTATGTCGGAATGGCCATACTTGATCTGTCTAAGGTCCGGATGTACGACTTTCATTACAACACGATGCTCACCAAATACGGAACCGACAAACTTAAAATGCTCTATACGGACACAGATAGTTTTATATATGAAATCAAGACTGACGACTTTTACACAGACATGACCACCTTACTTGACGAGTTGGACACATCAGACTACCCTAACGGACACCCTTGCCATAGTAGGAAAAATAAAAAGGTGTTGGGGAAGTTCAAGGACGAGGCTAGCGGTGAGCCTGTCTCTGAATTCGTGGGCCTCCGCGCTAAAATGTACGCATTACGTATCCGGGGGCAAGAGAAGAAACGGGCGAAAGGGATAAAGAAGGCAGCCGTAGAAAGAAAGATAACTTTCGATGATTATTTGGCTGCCCTGTTCGACGGAAAAGAGTTTACCACTTCTTTTAGAACAATCGTTTCAAAAGAACATAAACTCTTTTCCGTTGAACAGAGAAAAGTATCCCTTTCGCCTCACGACGACAAACGCCATCTGGTCGATCGTGTAAGTACTCTCGCCCATGGTCACTTTACCATAGCGAAACAAGCTGTGTAAAGTTGTGGGTCCTGCAAATTGTGTATATATGTAGATATGTATATAAGTTAGGTTAGAAGAGTGTTTGGGTTTTGTTTCTATTACGTAGCTTTTAATTTTAAACTTTTTTTTTCTATTTATTTATTTGTATATATTTTGCACTATTTTATTTTATACTAATATGTAAACATTTTTTCTAAAAATAATAAAATAAAAAAAATCAATAATAATAAAAACAAAAAAAAAAGGTGGTGGGGAATTTTTGTTATATATATAGTTTAGGCTTAATTTTTTCTTTGTAAATATGTTTATGGTGGTGGGAATTTTTATATATATATAGTTAGGTTGAATATTTGTAGATTGTGTGAATGTTGGTTGCGGTTGTATGTATGTGTTGTAGGATAAATTTCTGAGATGTACATGAGTATAAAAAGAGAGGCGGGAGAGCGTTCCTTATTAGTTCCCATCATGAGGTTGGTTAAGCAACAACACACCCTCTCAGTCCAAAATCTTGATGACAACAACTCTTCAAAGACTGAATCTAAACATGGGCCACTTTTTCCTGATTCAATTAGATGTTTAGTGTGTGGTCCATCAAATTGTGGAAAAACTAATCTTATGCTGAGTTTACTTTATGATCCTAAAGGTGTTAGATTTGAAAATATTTATTTGTTTGCCAAGTCCTTACAGCAACCCAAGTATAGGAAGTTAGCACAAATATTGGAACCATTGAAAAATATTGGCTTTTTCCAATTTGAAGATAATGATCAAGTTCCAGCACCTAAAGAGGCCCTACCGAACTCAGTGTTTATATTCGACGATATTGCTTGTGATAAGCAGGATAATGTAAGAGCTTATTTTTGTATGGGACGCCATAATGGAGTTGATATCTTTTATCTAAGTCAGGGCTATACAAGGATACCGAAACATTTGATCAGAGAAAACGCCAACTTACTAATACTTTTTAGACAGGATGAACTTAATCTGAGACGGATTTATGATGATCATATTAACTCTGATATGAATTTTAAAAAGTTTAGAAAAATTTGTCATTGGTGCTGGAAAGATGGCAAGTATGGTTTTCTTGTACTGGACAAAGACAGACGGATAGATGATGGGCGTTATCGTAAAGGTTTCGGAGCCTATATAATACCTTGAATATAGATGTAACAATCAGTCTATTGCAAGACATGGAAGAGTCAACTCAAGCAATGCGCGATATAATCGCCACTAGGAAAGCAATCCAAGAAAAGTATAACTTGCTAAGGAGAAACAGGGAAGAGACTGATGAATATTTGAAAATGAAATATCAGCCTTTGTTGAATCCTTTGAAGGAACTAATGGGTAAACAAGAGGATCATTCGCCTCAACTTAATCTGAAGAGAACACTGAAGCCGGAGCCGGTTGTTTCCGAAACACCACCAGCAAAAAGACCAAGATATCTAAAGCTAGAATCGGCTACAACACCCGGAATATCAAATTCCTCGCCTGAAGAAGAGCGGAAGCTTCCAGCAAAGAGACCGCTGAAGTGTACTCCACAGTCGGCTGGAACTTCAGTTCCAACTACACCGCTTCAAGAAGTACGAGAACTGGTACACACGCCCAAAGGAAAAGAAATTTCAGAAAAATATTTGAAAGAAGTGGGAGAAATATCCTCAAATTATATTGCAAAATTTATGAAAAATGAAACTAAGGATTTGGATATGGTATATGGCGTAGTTTATGATGGCCAGAAGTTCGCCATTGGTGACACGGAGATCTCCATCAATAAAGACATTTTATCTGTTGGTGAAGATACCTTTTATGCAACCCCAGGACTTTTTGAATTGTTATTTATGAAATATCCAAACTTAACGCTGGTAAAAAAGACAGATTGCGATAATTATAAGCGAATACTACAACAAACGAACGCTCATAAAGAAGGACACAGTCCAACTGGAGCAATCAAGGAACTGAAAACAAACATGAAATATAGGAAAGTGATTTCAAAATTGTTTCCAACGAAAAAAGGTGCTGGACATGTCGACCCCAACAGGCTTGTAGACAGATTAAGAGTGTTATTTGGCACAAAGAATGCTGGTGTTGAAATAAAAAGAATAGAAGATCAACTGAGAAACGGAGGTATAATAGCTTAGACTAACCTACGATACACCTCATTTCATCATGACATCCGTTAAGGAACAGATCGTGCATGAGTTGCATAGACCAGCAAGAAGAATATTCAAGAGAAGATCAGTTTTATTGAAGGGAATAGACGACCTATGGCAAATTGACCTCGTAGAGATGCTTCCTTACGCCAGATTCAACAAAGGCAACAAATATCTCTTGACAGTGATTGATTGTTTTTCCAAATATGCGTGGGCTCTACCTCTTAAGAATAAGTCAGCACTTGAGGTGAGTAGAGCATTTGAAAAGGTATTGCAGGAAAGAAAGCCAAATAATCTACAATCTGATAATGGCAAGGAGTTCTATAACAGAATATTTGCCAAGCTGATGAAAGTGAATGGTATAAATCACTATTCAACCTTTAGTAATTTGAAAGCTTCAATTGTTGAGCGATTCAATCGAACTTTGAAATCTGCAATGTGGAAAAAGTTTAGCCTGCAAGGATCCTATGATTGGCTAACTATCATAAACTCTCTGGTAAAGAAATATAACCAAACTAAACATCGAACGATCAAAATGGCACCGGTTTCTGTACGAGGTAAGGATGTAGAAGAACGGCTGTTACGTGATGTATATGCGAAGAAAACAATCACTACAGTTCCTAGATTCAAAGCAGGCGATCATGTACGGATATCCAAGTACAAAGCGCAGTTTGCCAAAGGCTATCATCCTTCATGGTCCACAGAGATTTTTAAAGTTGTAGAAGTTAAGAATACTGCACCAGTGACATATCATCTACAAGATTATAAAGGGCAAATAATTGCTGGAGGTTTTTATCAAGAGGAACTACAGCTAGTGAAATATCCCGACATCTATCTTGTGGAAAAGATTATGAAGCGAAAAGGTGATAAAGTTTTAGTGAAATGGCTAGGTTTAGACAATTCTCACAACAGCTGGGAGAATGTGAAGAATGTACTTATATAAAGCCGGACGAGGCTAACTTGATTCAGTTCATCATGCGACGTGCTAGAGACAAGAAGAAGAAGAAACGAGTCATTCCTACTCCTAAACGGATTGGTGGAAATTCTCCTAAATTGAGTGGTAAAGCTAAACGAATGTTGGATGGGCTACCTCGCTTGCGGCTGACAAATTTTGATCTACTCAGATTAGCTAAATCGAAGAAAATTCCCCATTTTAGAGGGGTATTCATGATTGATGAATTTCCAGTGAAACCGTGGAAAAATGAGAGTGCTATTTTCAATTTGGATAGTAGTTGTGGGAAGGAACTCACTGGGTTTGCTATAAGAAGAGAGGCGATTATGTTCAATTCTTCGACAGCAGTGGAGCCAGTCCACCTTCTGAACTAGTTCGCTATTTAAATGGTTGCCGTATTTCCTCGAACAGGAAGCAGTATCAAAAAATGGGCAGCAACAATTGTGGACAGCTGTGTTTACTTTACTTGCTGGATCTGCTATAAAAGGAAGGATTATAGTTGTGTGCGTTCATTTGGACGCCAGACAGCGATGGGTTTGGACTTTAGGAGAGTGAATAAAAGGACAACTGCAGAGAAGAAAACCATCATTCCAGTGAGAACAGTTGACGAGAGAACATCGATAACCAACAGCAATATTCGCTTTCTTCAAGCGGCAGGTTACTACGTGTTATCACCAATATGGAAGTGCTAGATTTGGAAGAAAGACGTCTGTTCGACAATTCAATTGAATGCATAGAATTGCATTCACATCACCCTTATGCATCATCAAAACTGTTGCCTGGTGATGAAATACGTATTAGTGTACAACATCAAGATCTATATACGCTGCCCAGTCAAAGTTTACTTTATTTGGAGGGTAGGTTTTTAAAAGAAGACGGCTCAACAATACCAACTTCATCAAAATTAACCAATAATGCATTTGCATTTCTATTTGATGAAATAAGATATGAACTGAGTGGAGTTGAAATAGATCGTGTTAGAAATCCAGGAATTGCTTGCACTCTTAAAGGCTTGGTTTCACTTAAGGACGGCTGTCACTACTTAGAAAACTGGGGCTGGTGCTATCCTCAGAGTGATACGCTGAACGTCACTTCAAATGAGGGATACTTTAATTTATGCATTCCTCTATCATCACTACTGGGATTTTGTGAAGACTATCAGAAGATTGTGATCAATGTTAAACAAGAATTGATACTCGTTAGAAGCAGACAAGATGGAAACGCTTACAAATTCAACCGACAGAGAGCTGAAGATGCGGTGGAAAACTGTAAAATAGAATTGGTGAAACTATGCTGGAAGCTGCCCTACGTCACCGTCAACGAACATCAGAGATTAGCTCTTATGCGTCATCTCAAATCTGAAAAGGTATTTTCACTAAGTTTTAGAAGCTGGGAACTCTATGATTATCCACTATTGCCGGCAACTCAAAGACAAATCTGGTCGGTGAAAACATCAAGTCAGCTGGAAAAGCCACGCTACCTCATTTTAGCTTTTCAAACTGAACGAGCAAATAATGTGGAAAGCAATGCTAGCCATTTTGACCATTGCAATGTGTCAAATGTAAAACTTTATTTAAATTGTAAAGCTTTCCCATACGATGATTTGAACATAGATTTCTCAGCTAATCGTTATGCACTATTGTATCACATGTATGCTTCTTTTCAAATGTCATATTATGGGGAACAAATGAAACCTCTAACTTCTTGGCGAAATTTAAAGAGAAAACACCCTTAATTGTAATAGATTGTTCTAAACAGTCTGAATCTATCAAAACGGGTCCAGTTGATGTAAGATTAGAATTTGAATCAAAAAATCCATTCCCGCCCAACACAACGGCATATTGCCTTATTATACATGATAGGGTGGTAGAATATAACCCTCTAACTGGCATTGTACGCCGTATGGTATAAAAAGGTGTGAATTGTTGGCTCAGTGTTCAGTATGGCTCAGACAGGCGTACTGATTGCTGACTTCCAGTGCTTTGTGGATGGTGTAGGAGGTTATATTGTTAAAGAGCTATCACTTTTTGATTACAACTATCAAACTGTTCGTCACTGGATATTCAAACCGCCAATACAACATAAACAAACAGATAAAAGTAGAAGAACTAATTATTGGTTAGAAAATTATTATCATAAAATCAGATGGAATGATGGGGAAGTTGAATATGAAGTGATTAGAGATATTTTCAAATGTATTGATTGTAACTATAAATTTGTATTTGTTAAGGGTTATGATAAGAAAAGTTTCTCTTGCAAAATTTGTACAATTGTTGTGTAATCAACTTGGAAGATTATGGTTGTCCGAAAATTGATTCACTTCAAGCAGTAGAAAAAGGCAACCACTGTATTAAACATAACACATGTAGAGAGAAATGTACGCAGTATCGAATTCAAGTCATTAACAATTGGCTAAATAGTAAGTTTGGTTGGAATGATACAGAAATATTTTTGCCTTGATGTATGAGTGTGTGAATGTGGTCACTGGCGATGCATGAAATTGCACGCAAACCTTGAATGTCGGTCACTGGAGTGGTAGAAATATCCGTAAACCTGACTGCTGGTCACTGGCGAGGTTCTAAAAACCCGTAAACCTTGAATGAATTGTACAATGTTTGAATGTGTATTAAGGCAAAACCTAGAAAAATTAAATCCGATTGTGAACATTTCTCTGTCTACTTGTATTTTCCTAAGTTGTTATTTTGTATTAAGAAGAAGTTAATTTTTATTTTAAAATTGTTGTTTTTTTTCTGTACATATTTTGCATTATGTTTCAATAAATGAGTAAAAAAAAAAAAATTTATTTTGTTTTTATTAATTTCCTTATATTTTTTTTTATTAAAAAACTTTCTCGATTACCCCCACCTTGACGTGGGGAGAAAGCTTAAAGCGAATGCTGAACAAAGAGGGGTAAACAAAATTTATATAGAAATACAAAGTATGAAAAATAAATGCAGGCTGATGCATGCGGAGACATGTTAGAAGGTCAATCCAATTTATTAAATAAGTAAAAATAACATAAGTTATGAGGCAGTAACATGTTCATGCAGGTAGAGATAGGTTAGAATATGTAATGAAAAAATAGAAAAAAATGAGTCCAGACCTGGGGTAACATGTCTGGACAGGCAAGGTATGTTTGAAATAAATAAACCTAGATGAGTCACTGTATATACATACATTTCTCTTAATTGGATTAAGTATTATAAATCATGCTAAGACCTGTGGAAACATGTCTGGACGGACAAGATAAGTTACGCTGAAGACAGGATATGAGTCATCATGGTGAGGGGAAATGAGAGTAAGAGTGGGGAACTATCTTGCAATTCTATTGGCTGACTAGAATGTGACGTCTTGCCTAAAGAGTGGGGGGCGTCGTGTCAATAAATTATCGAGCGTGTATGACAATTCCTCATTCGTCACCTACATTCCAGTGAGCTATCATCAAGAGCAACCTCAGGCAAACAAAGTGAGTACTTTTTCCTTATTTAATTTCATATGTATTTTTTATGTTCTTACACTATAAACTGACGATTCTATTTCAGATGTCTTCATTAGCAACCTTTTTAAACGATGTTAATAAAAAGTCTGTGGGCATTGCCCGACTTTCAGACCTAAGAATTGGGTACGCATATGAAGTGGATAGATTCGAAAGAATCAATACCAAATTTGGAAATGCTGTGATTGCCCATATAAATTATATTGGACCAACAGGGTATGAAGACCAGCCGAGGAGAGTATTTCTACCGAATAGGTTTGGCACAGAGATAACCGACGAAATGATTCAAGAATATCCACAGGGACGGAGAAAAATATCCATTTTGTATAAGGGCTTCATCGGCAAAAGATATGAAATTGAATTTATTTAAGTGTGTAATAAATTTTTTTATTTTGTAAATAATTATTTGACAAATAAAAAGGTTACTTTATTTTACTTATTTGTTATTATTTAATTCCCCCAAGTTTCAATTAAATAATAAGAATATTTTATTCTCTGAGGCACGGATAGAGGTAAGTAACATGTTCGGACAGGCAAGATTGGTAATGAGATATTAACGTTCTTGGGAAGAAAAAAATAATCTATTTCCTGGATGACTCATTTCGTAATACGAATTAAGTATTGTTATAAAAAATAATAATAATAATAATAATAAACCTTTTGCAAAGAGTGGGATTTACATTTTTGTTGAGATATGCATGGTGATTCATTGTATATACAAACATTCTTCATAAGTGAGGTAAGTAACATGTCCGGACAGGCAAGATTGGTAATGAGTACTAAGTTAAGTAAACAAAACTAATTAAAAGGGATTAAGATAAGAATAGATTTTTTTTTTTTTTTTAATAGGATTA
>JAAEAF010002810.1:43553-98449 GCA_011037195.1 Triatoma infestans | reverse complement strand
TCTAATGGTGGAGGCCAGTTCGAGCAAGATCTGTAATTAGCGAGAAGTAAAATTTATAATAAAATAGTACTTTTCTTCTTAGTCAATCAAAAAACCGTTATAATATCATTTTGAAATTTCTTATAGGAATCAGGTTTTCATTCATAACTTGTAAAATATCGCTCAAAGAAAAAAATCGTTCATGTAAATTTTTCTTACAAAAAATAGAGGAATCCATTTCTTAAATAAAAAAAACCACACCTCCCCATTTGAAAAAATGAAGTTGGTGCCTGTATCTCGCTACTCAAAGCACCAAAACAAATTTGCAAAATTAAATTTGGTTTTCTAACAAAAAAAAACTACGGGGACACGTATTTTTTAGTTTTTTTCTAGCTATCTCAGTTTCCGAGAAAAAGTCGTTATCCATCTACCTTGGGACACCCTATATATGTAATAGGATCCCTCTTTTCGGATCATATTTTCAGAAGGAGAGAAAATGGGTTGTATAGATAAATAAACTAGAAGTAAATCTAAATACTGCATAATCTAAAAGTAGCATAAACTGCCTGGACTTTACACTAAAATATATTAAATGGTAGTGAGTGGTAAAGAGAAAGATTGATGACGCGTTGTGACTGCTGTATGAACTCTGCTGCAAGACTGTCGGTAGACTCCCCCCTTATGGGATTTAAACACAGCTGTATTTAAACAGTTTCTCCCACTCTAGTCTAGCCTAAACTAGTGAATAAGACTGTCTCTCTCACTCTCTCTCTCTCTGCTCTGGATCCCTCTCTTTGTATCCTATTACATATATATATCTAGTCCCCAATAACTGTTAATCATTGAAACGACGCCTCTGAGTGTAAAAAAAAAAACATTCTAGAGAATTGTGTGTTGTGTGTTGTGTATGTACGATATATGTTCCGTGGGGGGCAAAAACTCAAGAAGGAAGAGTTGCAGAAAGATAATTATCAATAAGTGACTACACTTAGATCCAACCTAATATTGTTATAGAAAGGCACCCGTGGGTGTCAGTGTTTATGTATAAAATATAGTATTATATAAAGTAAATAATGTATAATTCTGTGTCAGTATAATATGTAGTGTTTCAAACATTTTTGGAACCTATTATTTATGTTAAAAAACTTTGGACAACTTCAATAAAGGGTTTTTTTCACATGTTTAGATAAATAAATATGAGATTTGACTAGGTGAGAAAATGTATTCGTTTGAAATAGATTTAAATTAAATATTAGAATATGTTATAATTAACTTACAGCAATTTTGTTCTCTAATAATTAATTACATATAAGAATACATTCAGTTCTATAGTTGGTTATTAATATAATAATCATCTTTCTTTAGAAACCATTAAAATTTTGTTTAAAAAATTTGTCTCCTTATTACACAAAATTTAATTGATTAAATTCATTAATAAAGTTTTAAAATAAGTTAAATTACACAACACCAATTGACAACTTTTATTGAATATTGAAACGTTCTCTACTAGTTTATTTTCATTTAGAGTTTTATGTACAACTTTGTTTTATTCCAATTAAAGTCTGTCGAACAATTAGTGCTAAGTTTAGTTCAGTTCATCCAATAAATTAATGCGTCTCATTGATAATTGTGAAAAGAATTTAATTAGTTTTTGAAATTATATTTCATTGCCTTTGTTTCAAGAATGTTAAAATATATTTATGGAATAACATCGCGGGTTACCAAAGCACAGTACTCCATGCATTTCGTCAGAACAGTACACTGAAACAACATACACTATACACTTTAGAGACAAGGAAAACACAGTACACAAACTAAGATTTCCGTCTCTAGTTAATTGACTTAAGCTAAGGGAGAAGGAGGGATTAGCTCAGCGGTAGCGCGCTGGACTAGCAACGCGGAGGTCCCGGGTTCGAATCCAGCATGCTGCCTTAGATTTTCTCTTCTAGGGAGACCCTAAAAACTCAATGTTCGGTGCTGGCGTGTTGTCTGTAGGTATAAACACGCTTTGGAGGCCGGCATTGCACTGTAATGGTGATACAAACAGGCGTTGATAACAGAAGGAGAATCTTCTGTTTTAATTATAAAAATTATTACTAGTGGTGGCCAGCCTGACGCTATTATTCCTACAATAGATGCGGTCAGTGCACGCCAAAGCGAACCCGCCAAGGACCACCGACAAAGACCACTGCTTTTCCAGGGGCATTATACTGCCAGTACAACAGGAAGCCGCCTGGGTCAACACACGGCAATAAACAAACACTCAAGACCGACCACCTGGCTACAGTCCTTTGATAACCGCCAACACCTGTTCAAGACCAAGGGTCAACACACCCGAGATGTTTGATGTGACCCGTAATTACAAGACTTGTCAATGTGTGGGGATGGCAATATAAGGCATCTCTACAGGAAGTGGGAGGACTATTCTTCAGTATTTCATCAGCGTAACATCAAGATTCTACCACTGACATAATTCATACTTTGGAGCGCGCCCCTATCTAAGTATTTCAACATATATTATTTATCAATCATTATAGTTGGTGCATTCTAGTTACAATTTAAATCATTTAAAATTAATTGTAGTTTATCTTTTCAAACGTTTAAATTATTGTTAAAATATACATATATCTATTTTCGCAAATTCGTAATTCATATTCCGAATAACAACTCTCTAAAATATCTAACTAACTACCAACTATTCATCACATCATCACACCTCTCCAAGACATCTGAACCCATTACAGCACTGAGATGGCTCCAGGGGGCACAATATATATTTCAGGTTGCAGAGCAATAATCCCCTACAACAATCTATGGAATAACATCATTGTACCTGTTTAAATGATTGCCAAAACTTATGCAGTAATTGCCTTTTGATAAAATCTAGACGAGGACAAAAACACATTTACAGCCAACGTGGATATACTTCACAAGGCGTAAGACAATGTAGATATCGCAATATTAAAAGATAAAATGGTGATAATAAGCGTTCTGGGCAGGATATTTATTAACATATTACAACGAGGGCTATTAATTATTAAATAGAGAAAGAAAACACCATTAATGTGTAAAATGTTTTTGTTTTACGGCAAATCCATATTCCAGATTAGGAGCAGTGCATAAGATTCCGCAAAGATCGTTATTTTATGACCTAGCCTGGAAGGAATCGCCGTATCCCTATCTTGATCTATATGATACGATCAAAGAGAATTCGGGAGAGTAGTCCCATATTGGCATTTGTTGCACAAATTGGAAGAATGCTACACAATCCCTATATGCTGTTTAGGGATGGATCGAAATGAGAACATGGTGTGGGTCATGCTGTGCTGGGCCCACAGACAGGAGTTTCTCTTAAATGTAGGCTTTCATAAATATGGTCTTGCTTCGGCATTCACCGCGGAGATAGTGACTATCTGCAATGACATGATTTATTTTTTTAATTTCCGCCTACTCATTCTGCCCTATATGAGTATAATATTTGAATATTTTTTACTTTGTCTCACTCTATATGAATTCTATCAAAGATTGAAGTACAGCGTCTGCATTAGTGGGAGAGAACACCAAAGCAGAGGCAGGCAAAACTCTTCATTAAGAGATATTTGCCCAAATTTACCAAGTATCTACTGAGCCATAGCCGAAGGGATATTAGGCTAATAGTGGGTCTACTAATAGGCGATTGTAGGATAAATAGGCACGTGCACCAATTACTACTTCTGCACAAGGTAGGGTTAATTGAGTAGGAGCCCTTGTGCAGACTATGTCAGGAAGAGAAGGAGACGGCCTCTCACCTGTTGTTTGATTGTGTCACTATCGGCAGATTGCGGTAGGAGAAATTTGGCACGTTGAAACCGGATGATATCATTCTGCAAGAAGGACTGGTGGGGAAGGTTCTGGACCTCACGAAGAGGGTAGGATTCCTCTACTAGACATTAGGAGGTTAGCACAATAAGCCTCAAAGGGTAGGCTGCAGTGTCTGGGTTGGAGAGCCCCCCTGCATCATTCTAATTCTAATTCTAATTAATCCTTGCAAATAACGCGGTACGTCGCTTCTGGAAGATTGAGGAGGAAACCCCGGTATACGTCCTTTGTGAGTGTGCCGGTCTGGCGAGGGCAAGGTTTCTTCAATTGGGGACAAGCAATCCCGAAGCCTTGAGCTTCATGACGCAGCCACTCACAGTTTTGCTAGGCCTGATTAAAAGGGCGAAGCTGTGGGATGTGCTATAATTTTAGGGAATCTACAATAGATCTCTTATTGTAGGCCGCAGTGGAATGAGGCTTGCCCTCCTCGTTTCGAATCTAATCTAATCTACCCTATATGAAGCATGGGGGTTGTGTTAAATTTACGAAATTAGGATCTTATCAGAAGTGCATATGTTGAGATTCTCTGAGAAAGAAAAAAAAACGTTTTCAGTGAATGTTCCACATGTTTTTTTGTGGATGCGAGGTTTTGAACAAAATGAAAATCACAAACAAAAATTGCAAGGAGCTCAATTTTGATATTCCGTTTAGGTGCCATCTAAGTTTTTGGCGATTTATTATGGCGAAATATTTTCTTTTAACTTCTCTAGACTCCATTTAAACAAATGTAAACTGTGATAAATGCCTATCATTTTTATAATTCCAAATTTTTGAAGAAGATTGGATAATCGGATGTAACCTGAAGTGCGATTTTACAGAATAGATTATTGAATTGTTTGGTGTTTTCTCGAAAACCGGCTGCTACGATTTTCATTAAAATATATGTAATACTAAATTCACAGATATGTACATATATACAGGGTGTCCCAAGTTATATGGATAACGACTTTTACTCGGAAACTAAGAAAGCTAGAAAAAAAATAAAAAATACGTGTCCCCGTAGTTTTTTGTAAGAAATCCAAATTTAATTTGCAAATTTGTTTTGGTGCTTTGATTAGCGAGATACAGGCACCAACTACATTTTTTCAAATGGGGGAGGTGTGGTTTTTTTATTTAAGAAATGGACACCTCTATTTTTTGTAAGAAAAATTTACTTGAACGGTTTTTTTCTTTGAGCGATATTTTACAAGTTAAGAATGAAAACATGATTCCTATAAGAAATTTTAAAATGATATTATAATTGTTGTTTGATTGAATGAAAAAAATACTATTGTTATTATCAATTTTACTCCCTCATTATACGATTCTTGCTCGTACTTTACTGGCCCCCCACCCTTAGAGATGCATCACATGATTTTCCGCGTCAATTGTACCTTACTACCAAGAAATACATCTGTAATGGTGGAGGCCAGTTCGAGCAAGATCTGTAATTACTGAGGAGTAAAATTTATAATAAAATAGTACTTTTCTTCTTATTCAATCAAAAAACCGTTATGATTTTGAAATTTCTTATAGGAATCATGTTTTCATTCATAACTTGTGAATTATCGCTCACAGAAAAAAAAAAACCGTTCAAGTAAATTTTTCTTACAAAAAAAATAGAGGAATCTATTTCTTAAATAAAAACTACACCTCCCTATGCAAAATAATTAAGTTGGTGCCTGTATCTCGCTTCTGGAAGCACTGAAACAAATTTACAATTACGGGGACACGTATTTTTTAGTTTTTTTCTAGCTATCTTAGTTTCCGAGAAAAAAGTCGTCTTGGGACACCCTGTATATATATGTATATACTTAATTTGAAACACTTCTCTGGTAGAATTGATTTTAGTAGATCTGAGGAATTTATGACATAATATTTCAAATGTAATTTAGGTTTTTTTCAATGTTCGTAACACTCTCTCCTGGACTACGTATAGTGTGACTGCCTGCCAATGGTGCTAACCAACTTATACCCCTTCATTTCTATATTTATGTCTGGGTAACTGAATAAGTTTCAAGAAAATTTGTCGAATTTGTAATTGTATTAACTGCATTAAGAGAAAGTCGTGTGAGTGTTTCACATTAGGTTATTTATCTAACTAAATTTCCAATCAGTTACTTGATAGCATTTTCCATATTATATTATCCTAAATACAATTGTTTATTATACAGAAAACAATCTATAATCTAAATAAGCTACATAAATTGCATAATGATTAACTAGATAAAATGATGCAATGTAAGTGACAAGTTATTAAGACAGATAAGGTGCTAATAAATCAAGCGGTATTCAATAAGGAGCTGTTCTAGTTAGTGACTACGCTCTAATCAACCTTCCTGCTAATAGGATACAAATAATAATGACGTTGCTCATTCATAAACAAGCTAACATTATCACTTTATAATTAGTCGAACATTTTAGGATCAAGATGGCTGTGAACAAATTTCTGAATAAGTATCCGTAGGAAATTATTAATAATTTAATTACTACAATATATTATCTCTACTAATTGCTCAAATTCATCAAGCAAACTAATTCAACAAAGATTATTGGACAATAATTTTTATTCATTAATTAAAAAAACAATATGTTTAGCACTGAGTTTGTTTTCTCATTAAATGCTCAATTACCCATCACCCCTAGTTTGATTAATGTTAGTTTGTGCAAAGGAACGCAGAATAAAAATCGGTATCTAAAAATGGAAGCTACATTTCTAAATAAAGAATAAATTTATTATTCAACAGATAATGTAGTGATCGATCTTTTAGGCTTCCGCGGTCATTTTCATGAAAAACTCTTGAGTTTCCGGGTTGAGACCGCATCAGTGGTTTTGCCCTTTAAGGAAGGAGCCACGCCTCCATTACTTTTCAAGGTGTAACGACCCTAAAACGAGGCTCATTGCAATATGGATGAAACATCGTTTACTAGCAAACTATTGACGCTGTGAAAAACTCAAAATGTTTTTCAGATAATGTATTATTTATGTAGAAAAACAATGTAAAAAATATTACCTACTCAATGATTGTAAAAATTCCAGAATCTTCTACGACTCTGTTTACTCCTAATCCTCACTCTCACTCTTGTGGAGCATATGTGGCCCATTGCTTTAATCTTTCCATACAATCCTTACGATGGTTACATAGATCGACAGATTTATAAACCATTAAGTGCCTCTTCCAAAGAAACCAAAAGAAATAGAAGAGTAAAGAGTGGCAGCCAAAGCAACTTTCCATATTTAGAAGAAGTGTGAGCAAAGATCATAATAATCCTGGCAAAGTATTCAGCCAATCAAAAAGTGCGAGCGGCAGATTTAGGGGGAATTTAGGCCAGTTCCTGCGTGCAAAAGAAAGGAAGGAAGATCCTTTCGGCTTTTCCTGCTTGTGAATACATTCCAAGCTATTCTCTCCTGCCACAAAATTACCGGCAGAAAGTCATTCGTACTAGTTTTATTATGCATACGCGTACAGTTGGCAATAGGAAGAGCGAATATAACTGTCTCTCTTAAGGCACTGCCCTCTTAAGAAACAATAGATCCCTTTTTTTTAGAAAAAAATATCAAATAACTTTTCAATATTAGCGCGAAATTATTTGTACAAATATGAGATCAAAATGGTTTTTGCTTTCAGGCCGAGTACCCTTTACTGAAGCTAGGCATATGACAATCGCACATTTATTCATTAATAAATGTTTTTTTTTAAGTTTTCGTAAAATTAAACTGTATTTTAATTTAGTGTGCATGGTTTCAGGAATGAGCCTGCCCAATTGAGTATTTATTTAAATTTCAGTTTTAAAGTAATTATGAACCTTACCTGATCTAACGCTAAATTAAGAGGTAAAAATGAGCTAAAATTTCTTTTTATAATATTGTGTTCTCCACTTTGTATATTAATTTTTTTTTTTTTTTATATTATATTTTAATCAAGATTTTCTCTGATGTTTCCCAATAAGGCGGGCTGAACCACCCGTAAATTAACGTTCTCCTAGAAAAACTAATTTCTTTCTTCCGATCCTCCCAACCCCCTTCCGGTTTGCAAACCTGGTGTCTGAGATCGGAAGGCTGAACAAATCAAAATCACATATTTTTCTTTCCATTTTTACAACATCGGAATTTTAATTTTTAATTTACTACCAATATATCTGTGGCAATATTCTCTTTATTTCAAGTTCTGCTTCATGCTATATATGTTACTTAATAAACTTAATCCGCAGAGCTGCAAAGCATCAGAGATATAAAGGCATTCGTCCATCATCAGAATGTTTAGATAAAACCGTGCGATAACACAGAATTGCACAGAACAAAATCTGTGTAAAATAAACGGATTTTGCTCTATGCGGGTCTGGATTATCGCACTATATCATCAAAATATCCTGATGATGGGAGAACGCCGGAAACCGATTGATGACCACAAAATGAAGCAGGCAATCACGGTAAATATCTCTGAAACTTAATAATATTAAATTTAACTGGTGTTGTATTACAAATCATTATAAAATTTAGGGTTACTTTACTAAAAGACGCCACCTGTATGTACATGTCTACATGTAATTATTGCGGGACGCGTATTTACTAGATATTGGTAAAACCGTAGAGTATATCGTGGATGGAATACTGTCGACAAGAAAAATGCATTTTAAGGTTGGATTACGCCCCTAGATAATAGGACTTGTGATTAATGAAGAAAAAGCAAAGAACAATAAAAAAAACAAGCATGCTGGAGGAGAGGCAAAAAATGAGGGGATATGTCGATAAGTAACAATAGTATTAAGAGGAGGACATTTTCCCTGCTTAGGGATCCCTTGACTCAAGAAATTTTAGAAATCAAAAGTGGTGATCTAGCAAACAGGTACTATTTTGAGAGCTTATTTCTCATATCAAAAATGTAGGCGTATATAGGTATGACACTTCATCAAACCCTTTTCAAGCTCTTATTACATCCAGATACGTGATATTAGTTGTCATCAAACCTAAGAAAAAGCCTCATTTTTAATCCGTGGATTTATGATTTAATTATAGCTAGACAAATCACCCATCTGTCGGATTTTAATTTTTCTGTAGATAATATTTCCGCGTGACCGTCTTTTTGTTCAGAACTTATTAATAAAATTAGGGAAGGTCATTAATTGGAGATTTTGGACGCGCGCTCAGTCTACCACCAGTTTTGTATTTTATAAATCTCTGGATAGAAATTTTGATTAATTTAATTTTGCCATAAACAAGAACACGAGCGAGCTAACTCTGCGAGAATTACGATGGCTGTTTAAAATTAGAGGTGAGCTATTGTATTTGAATTTTATTCCTTTCATAGAGAAGGAAAATGTACTCTGTTCAATGTGTAATGCGGAGTGCACTGTTTTGTCTGAATTTAGAATTTTGTATGTTGGTTGACCTGTTTTGACAACAGCCCAATTGATTGACATGTTAAATTTTCCTAACCGCAAAGTTATTGAATATGCTCGCACTTCGTGGAAGTATCGCCAATATCTAACTGAACAATTTAATTTTTAGCGTTATTTGTTAATATTTGCTTTAATTTTATAACGTACTAATTCTATACATATAGCCATGTGGAATATAGACAGTGGAAGCTTATAGTAGTGGATATTATTATTTATCATCATATTTATATTCACTGGTTCCATTATACCACTCATTATTAATTTTTCTACGTTACTTTTCTGTACAATTAAATCTTTTTGTTTTTACATCAACCTCCAGCAGACTTCTGATTTTTCCATGCTGTACAATGCTTGTTTACTTTTGTTATTTTGTAAATATTTTGAAAATAAAAGTACTATTATTAATTATTAATTGTTATAGCTAGACAAATCGGAAAAATCAGAAGATAACAGAATATAATTGATTCCTATCTCATTAATTCTGTTTGGCAGATTATGATGATAGGGCACGTTATTAGAATGGTGTCCACGAAACACCGAAGAGGTTTAGAGGTGTGGACCGAATTCGGAGAGAGTGGGTCGTCCCAGATTGCGTTGAGTTAATGGAATAATAAACAAGAGCTGCTGTGAAAATTGGAAAGATACCGCATTGAATCGTGATGACTGGTAGAAAAGCATCAAAGAGTCCTCGGACTATAAGAGAGCACTAGCGCCCCTCTAGAATGCAATTTGAGCTTCTTGCAACTTTCCATCTCGTTATTCTGTCCATATATATCACAAACATACATAAAACAACAGACTATTCGCTAAACCCAATATGCCATTCATTTTGCATTAAAAAAAACTCGAAAAATTGACAATGCGGAACATTTCCTCTTAAAGGAGTGAGAGGAAGTTAAGAATAGATTAAACTGAATACCACACTGAAACTTTTCAAAAATATTACTGCTATATATTTAGTCCTTCTGATATAATCAAATCTAATCTAGAACTCTTGGATTCCGTAAGGAAGTTCAACACTTAGGCCATTGTTGAAATGAGCCAAAACAACTCACATCAGCCCGGTCTCATTAAAAAAAAATGCCATTGCTGAGATGATTGAAATTTCTGATCCGGGATCGGCACCAAATTGTGGACGCCAAATTTCAGGACTCTCCAAGAAGGTGAAATTGTGGCTCATCCTTCTGGCCGCATTTCCTACAGAATGGGTCCGAGAGAGTCCATATTATGCAGATGTTTCCTTGACATGCAATGCTCTGTAACGGGCAGTGATTCTCCTTAGCTAGTTTTGTTTTGCCGAGGAAATAGGTTTTGCGAGTCTTTGAGAGGCCATCTAAGGAAATCTTGGAATGCAATGATTTTTCAATATAGTGTGCGTTTCCGTGTTAGCAATTTTTCAAAGGGCTTCACAGGCGGTTTTATATGAGATGCCGCAGAAAGGCTCAAGATCAATGACCTTTCATGAAATGAAACCCTTACAACAAAAAAAGAAAAAATTATAAATAAGTTAACGAAATAAATTACGAAGTAAAATAATATTTAAAAAATTTAGCTACCAAAGGTAAAATACTTAATTAAAAAAAATTAATTACAAAAGTTAAAAAAAAAAAGAAAAAAAAAAATATATTTTGATAAAATAGTTAATCCCTTGGGTTTTGCGTTGAAATTTAGGAGAGAATGTATTTTGCGGGTTTTAGCATGACCAACGGAAGGTCCGGGTTTAATTTGTGTGCGGCTAGAAGCACAGGCTAGCCAGGGCACTGTGTCTAGTGACACAGTTGTGACCACATTCACACTCTAGATGTTTACTCATGTTATAGGGAAAACTTTACTAAATGACAATACCGCCCACACTGTTGGGTATTGTTTAAGATATGTTGTTAAACATTATACAAACCATGGTTTACAAATAATTTATTCCACTAATTTCTTATAATATAAACTACATTACAAATTTGGATTATTATTATTTTATTTTATTTTTTTTCTTTTAGAAGTTTATAACTTCATTCTTGCACTTTTTATAACAACTTTAACTTTAAGCCTCAAACTGATAATTCTTTCTATGGATCACAATGGGTCATGCTTCGTATTTTCCAGCTAGAAGAGCTATGATTTCTGAAACTATTAAAAAACTTCCCTATTTTGCAACTCTTTTACGTAGTTAGGCGTAATTTATAATTATCTAACAATATTTCTAAAGAAATTGGTCAAGAGGCCTGAGAGAAGCCTTACTTTTTAAGGGTCTTAGACTTTAGTAATAATTATTTATTTTATTAATTGTATTACTTATTTTAAATAAAATTACTTAAAATATATATCTTTATTTTTTTATTTTACGTTTATAAACTGGAATCCTTCATTCTTTCCGATAATGATCTTGTTTAGATTATTATTGAATAAAAATACTGCTATAAATAATAAAATAAATATATCTAAAATTTTCTCAAAGTTCAGCCAGCTTTATAGCGTTTCTATAGGCCTCAAAGCGAGGTCTCCGCATTCATTGGGGCTTTGTATCTTAAAATTTCTAAGAATTTTAGATAATAAACTTTTTGATGTTTCAGAGATTTACTGATTTGAGAAATATTTTAATTAAAATCATATTGAATTTTTGTCATTTTTTTATCACTGGATGAAACGTGCTGGGTAATATGAGAGGTTATTCCAAATGTTATGGAAAATATGAATTGAAAATCTTGAATCACTTCAGTCCACATATTATATTATAGTGTGGCACTCTCGCTTGTAATAGAATACTTTTATAAGGTTTTGTATATTTTTCTTTTTTTTGCAACCTGACAATAATGTAACAATTATTAATAATTATCAAAAGTATTAATGAAGTTCTACTTTTAAACACAAATGACATTAAAGTAAAAACTGCTATTACTTTTTCTCACTAGTGTAATAAAATAACATTATTTAACTCAAACCAGCCTGACCCTAGCGGCATTGCGCGAAAATATATTCAAAACAAATCCTAGATACTGCGGATTTGAGGTTATACAAAAGGAGCAGGCTATGAAGAAACATGAATTAAAATAGATTATCAGCATTGCAGCTTCTCAAAATTTTTCAATATCATGTGATGGATGCAAGAAATTATATCTATTTCATTTAAAGAAAATAATCAAAATTATGAGAAAAATGCAAGAAATTTGCAAAAAGGGTAACCCAGGTAGAAGAAGTACAGTTACAGGAAAAGTTCATGAACCTTGATAGCATTATCTACTCCTTCTTCTCACAAGGGAGGATTTGAACGAACAATTAGAAGACATTCCTTCAAGATAGTCTGGGCTAGACATTCAAAAGCAGAATACTTGTTTTTCGCTCTCTTAGCATCATTGCATATTAATAAGTTAATAATTTCCTTGCAAATAACTTGTAGTTATTATTTTAATAGAATATCTTTATTGTTAGCAGTGGTGACTACTTTCTTATTTCTGATACTTCTCTCTTAAACATATATACTCACAAGTCTTTTTACAAAACCGCTCGTGCAACACCAACTACTACTACAACACATAACAACTCAACACACCAAATACATTCATCAATATAAATTAAGAACCAATTTAACAAGATTGTAGAAAAAAATTAATATTCAACAAGGTGAGTAAAATATTTTTACACTCTCGTTCAGTTACCACACGAATGCCTCGACTCCAGTGAATAAATTAAAAGCATTACTTTAATCATTGTTTCATAAATAACTATTATTTTATGCAAAAAGAATGTAATATATAATTGCTATGTATTTTTTAATTATTTTTTATGAAACTGTTAATACACAAACAGAGAACAATCAAGTGATGGATATTTTCTAAAGCCATGATGTGGAGAATTATCGTTCTTTAATTGTCCTATAATAGGTATTTTCCTCCCCCCACACAAAAAAAGAATGTTGTAATTGACAGCACTCTCAAATAATATTTCTAAAAAGCGGACAGATTTAGAAAGAGCAGTAATATCAAAGACAGAAAGGTAAAATTATCTTCGTTTACGAGTAGCAAAGGAAATGTTCAAAAGTTTTGTATTCACTCCTTTAAAACTTAGCAAATTTCATTGGACTTTTGAAATGAAATCTAGCATTCCCACTGCTTCTTAATACCAAAACTCATTTTTGCTGAAGTTTCTTTCAAGAATATTTTGTTATAAACTCCGCCTTCTTTCTCGCTCGCTCTCTGACCCAATTAACCTTCAACTCTGTTTGTTTTTTAATATCGATGATTTTTTTTTTTTAAATGAGGAAATACAAGAACATAGATGGGCGTAATTAGCTCAGTAGTACCGTATTGGATTTGGAAATGGAATTCCTGAGTACGATTCTAGTTTTGTTGCCCTTAGATATTTTTTCGCCTCGTAGAGCCTCTAAGACTGGCTTCAGCAAAAGCCAGTGTTTTCTGTAACAAAAAGATTCGGCAGTTTCGAAAGACTTCGTATGTCAATGATCTCAGATGTTGGAAAAGAAAACGTTATTTTATTAAAGTTATTACAGAAAATAATAGTAAATAATCATTCTAACCTGATAAGCAAACAGAACAAGAAGAAAATTTTGAAAATGTAAATGAATATTACTTAAAGTTTATGTAATCAATAAAAGTTGTTACTGTGGTTTGGTACGCTGCAAAGCAACAAAGATGTTTTCCGTGATAGTCTGATTCATTTAGTGATCATCGACCGCTTTCGGGCGTTCGTCAATTTCAGGAGTCCGATAGAACAGACTTAAACAGGAGTAAAGTCAGTATGTAAACTGATTTTGCTCTATGAAAGTTTGTATTATTCCCTCTATTTATTAGAACGATGAGCAAACGCCAATAACGCGTCGATGAACCCTGAGTACAAAGAGCATACACTGAACATCAGTATATATTTTTGTAACACATAATGTATAAGATTTATTTGATTAGTGTAGGATAATTGTAGCGTCAGCAGAAATTAGAATACAGTAATATCGTTTCAAAAGAAGCTACTTTTATGTGAACTTCCATGAGAATAATATCTTTGATTTTTTGTCAAAGTTACTTTTAAACAGGTTCATTGAATTATATCTATGATCCTATTGTGGACCAATTCTTACAAAAAAAGGAAATCCTTATAATAGTACAGTCACAAGGGTATACTAACACCAGGAAGTCCTTTAAGGAAATCCATAGAGAAAGAGAAAGTAAAAAAGAGTCTTAGACAAATTGCTCTCTAATTCCGGATATAATCATTAACATCTTCCTGTTTTCTCTCTACATCATTTCCTTACACTTCCTTGGATCTATTTCATTCGAGCAACTTATAAAACATCTGTCTCCTTCAATATTAATCAATCTATCATTTCCGCTCAGTTATTGGTTTCCTTTTATTTCCGACAGTTTTCCAACTGAGCATCATTAGAAAACATTACTATAAGTAGTATTCTCAATTTTATGTACGATATGTTCGGGAAAGTTTTTGAACAGTCTTTGATGTTTTTCAGATTTATTTCGATTATTCCTTAATGAAGTAATCCTTCGAAATCTCCTGGAAGAGACTCCAATAAATTTGAAAGAGCGTATGGCCAGCGCATGAATGTCATAACAATATTCGTTTTCTTTATTCGACTGTGAATCAGCAAATGAACTACGTAGATTCACGGACAGGATCTCATATGCAAGGAAGCGAAAGATCATGGATAGGCCGCAAAATTGCCATTTTGAAAAAGAAAAAAAGGGCTGTCTAAAAACATGCTTCAGTCACATTTAGACCATTGCGGTTGCTGGGATTTTGCGACATGGGTAAGGAGATTTATTTTTGTTTTTTTTTTTTAAGGGATATTAAAACAGTATATCGCCAGATATAAAAATCATTGTACCGAAACGTTTTTGGTAAATCTGACACAAATTGTTTGAAAGTAAAGAAATAAAAAGTAGATAAACTGTATTTTAAACAGTGTCAAAAGATTCATTCAAACCGGAAATGAGTGTATGCTAAATTTAATGGTTTAATTGGTCTACATAATTGAATAGAAGATATAAGGGGACAAACTTTCAGATCACATGAAATGTCGGAAATACTTGGAATACGTTGTACAACATTGCCAACAAATCATCTCAATGATTAATCTTATTCTTATTTAATAGTTATTCAATATTTTAATGTTTAGATTGCTGTGTGATATTTCTGCTTTTAAATTTGTCTATGCGATTTTTTATAAAAATGTTCTTATTAGAAAAACATTATTTCTTTAAGAGAAAATAATATACCTAGCTTTGGCGAACAAGAAAAAACTAGATATGTCTGACACCTTTGTTGAGAATACGGTAAGGTGACATGTCTGGTTCCGCAATCATACGCTTAAAAATGCCCAAATCGGGTAAAACCACATTTCTTATGTTCCTTTTAAAGTCATGTCCACTATAGGTCTTCAAAATACTGTACATATTACAAAAAAAATGTTACGAACATATGACACGGAATACATTCCTTAGATCGACAACGGAAAAGTTTAAATGGTATACAGGCATGTCACTAAAAAAATCCAATATCTCATTTAAAACGTTCACAATTTGCAAAGAAATAAATTTAAATAAATAAATAAATAAATTTAAATAAATTTTGTTCAAAGAAAATTTGTAATTTGTTGAAGAACCAAATGAGAACTTTCCCAAAATATATTGAAAGCATTATTACTTGTTTTATTTAAATCAGCTGATTGCAAATTGATTGGTTAAGCCTTCATTCTAGTGATCCCAAGTCTTCTAAATTTATTTCCATCAGGCAATTAACTATCTGAATAGTTTAAAATTTATTCTGTAATTATATCTAACTGTAATAAGATTTGTATTGTGGGAGGGGGTAAGTTAAATTAAATTAAATATGTGAATAAATAATTCATTATTGTAATTATAGTTGGAATCTTTTCAAAAGGGATTTCGTGAGGTCTGTGTTTACCTGGATCTATGGGGGAGATAATAAATAAGCAATCGAATAAACATAAAAAGAAATATAATATGCTATTCAAAAATAAATTTGATTTATTTAGAGGATTTATAAAGAGAGGAAGGCTTAAGTGGATTGGGATCCTGGAGGAGGACAGGATCCCTAAAAAGATATGTGGCCGGACACCCAGGAGGGCAGAGAAGAAGAGGAAGACCGAGGTCGCGATGGTGGGAACGAGTGGAGCGGGATCTGAGAGAGATGGGAGTTAGGAGATGGTGTAGATTGGCCTAAGACAGGGCGGAGTGGGCAGTTGTGATTGAGGAGGCCAAAATCCTTCAAGGATTGTAGAGCCAAAGAAGAAGAAGAAGTTTCAAAAATAAATACAGTCTACATAATCAAAATCATCAATCTATCATATCAAAATCTCATTCTGTAAATAATAATAATAATACTACGCAACAATTATGATACTTTGACGACAACTAACAATCTTAAAAGTGTTTGACTTGAAGGTTGGGCCTTGAAATACCACTTTAAACACATTAACCAATCGACAATGACCACTCTCTTTCCTGAACCACAAAAATTTGATCCTCTCCTCTTTCAGGCCCTACTTATATATCATCCCTCCCTCCATTGAAGAGTGCATGGAAAGGAAATTCCCTTTTATTGTACTAAAGGTATTCTACCTTTCTAATTGTCCATCATTGTTTCACCCAACCTTCGTAAGAACCCAATCATGAAATCACAACTAAGCAACAACCAATATTAAATGTTTCTCTACAAATATACTTTACTTATAATTACAATATCTTAATTTATATTTTTTTCTATCATTTCTCCCAAAGGTGTGGACATTACACTAACATTATAATTACTTTTAATAATAAAAAAATTTGAGAGAACAATATTATTTAGTATTCAATGAACATCAAAATGTATTTCCAGTGCAAACCAACTTTCCAAAATTTGACATGAACGCAACCATTTCCTCTCCAGCTGGAATAAAATGATGAAATCACATTTAATAATGCATGTACATTGTTGAAATTAAAATATTTCTACATTGCCATCGATCCAGTGAATTCTGGTGTTTAGAAACAAACAAACAAAAAAAAAAGAAGATAAATAAATAAATCAATAAAGCTTCTCTTTATAGTTTCACTAAATAGATTATATAATTACAGCAGGTATAGATAAAAAACACATCTACTGATAATATTACACACATTCTCCTTCATTAACATAATATATTTTATTAATTGTTATGATAACTAGATCTTTAATTAACGTGTGTTTCATTGAATCAAAGTTAAAATAGTATTTCTTCCATGACTCATTTTTGACAATAGTTATTTATTTGAGAGAAAATTTAAGGGCAGTGTGCTGGATTCGCAACCAGGACTTCCGCGTGTGAGCCCAGCACACTACCACCAAGCTAATCCATTCCCTCGTTAAATTCAAATTTCTCAGAAATCATCAAAAAAAATTTCAGATTTCTTTGATATTATTAGCTCTCTTTCCAGCAAAACAATATAATCACTTCAACACCCACACTACTGGATTTATGCTAGGGCTGGATTGAAATATTCAGGTTTAAAGAAACAAAGTTTTCAGTTTTACAATTTATTGTATATTTGTAAAGAGAGAGGCCTGTTAGTTTTTTACACTAGATTTTGTTAATCATAACTTTGTGTTACCCAATGCTAATGTGATGGATGCAAAACATTAAAATATATTAATTTATAAATAAATCAAAATTATCAAAATATGTGACATACCCTTGCAAAAGGGCAAGCCAGGTAGAAGAAGTCCAGTTACTTGTACGGTTCAAGAACAATTAGGGCATTGCACTACCCCTTCTCCTCACAGGGGAGGAATTGAAGAAACAAAGAGAAGAGATATTTTAAAGACAGAGACTTGTTCTAAATATCAAGGTGGAAACATCAGAGCTATCCCAGTATTACGTTATAGAGATTTTTTTTTTTTTTTTGGCGCGTCAACTTCTAAGGTTATTAGCGCCCCTCAGTTTGTTTCGTTCTCCATCTGGTCCGCACGAGCTTGGATGACACATATTCAACCATTGTGGCGTCCAGATCAATGCCTTGTCTAGCAAGGCATGAGGAGCCCAAGGTTATTGAATATAGTACCACACATCCCCTCTTATTTCATCAAGCATGTCGACGAGGGGGAGTGTGGATCTCTTGTTGTGTCATCCCTTTTTTATTAAATCTTATTTAAATATAAATATTATATATTAACAATTATATATATAATTAATTAATATGACAATTCTCGATCTATTTGTATCATTTAAATGTGGAATTCTTGCATGCAGATAAATAACGAATTTAATGTAATATAAGCAAGAAACTATCCTGAAAAATCTATGTAACCTATCCTAAAGATGCTATTTGCTTGCTGTAAACTATTCTATTTTAGGTGTGCAGTACTTTTAACAAATATTCCTGCACACTCTTAAGTGAACTAATCCTAATGTTAATCTAAACCTAATAGGGTTGAAATACTTTATAAAATTTCTTTCAACCCCTAAATAAAAACCTAAACTAAACATTCACCCTAACATGCTCGCCAATAAATACAGTCACATATAAAAGCATTCTCGCCAATAAATACATTCTCGCTAATAAATACATTCTCGCTAATAATACAATCGCACTAATAAATACATTCACGCCAATAAATACATTCTCGCTAATAATTACAATCGCACTAATAAATACATTCACACTAATTTACACATTCATACGAGGGGAAAGTACTCGATATTCCTTTCCCCTAACATAAAAAAGAACTAACCTAATTGGGTGAAGTACTCGATATTCCTTCACCAGTTTAATTAACCTAACCTAACCTAGCTACTAACTTAGATATTCCTATACAAATTAATATCCTTTAAAAAATCAAATAGCCTCTTTATATAAGGAGAACCCTCTTGTAGAATAGCGCGCTTGTCATGTGGCAGGCCTGCCCTTTCTCTCTGAGTACGCAGAGCCTGACACCCTTCCAACACGTGCGCCACCGTTAGCCTTTCTCGGCATCGAGAGCACCTCGGCCTTCTTCCGCCAATAAGGAGGTGCCCATGGGTTACACGTGTATGACCAATCCTCAGCCTCGTCAAGATCACAGAGTCATGCCGCGGGAAATTCTCAACTGTAATACTTCGCACACGTGGTTTAATATCTTTAAGCTTTTCGCTTATCCTGTCCCACTGACTTTGCCATTTCCTATTAATAATGTGTTTCATATATATTTGTAGGTCAGTGGGACGAACGGGTCGGATTTCTTCTGTTTGTGTAGAGGCAGCTCGCTTGGCTGCCTCGTCCGCCCTTTCATTACCGGCCACGCCAATGTGGCCCGGCACCCAGGCGAACGTAACCCCTTGACCACGTGTGCTTAACTGCAGCAATAAGTTGTAAATATCTAAGACCATTGGGTCTGTCGAGAATCGATCCCGGAGAGCCATTAATGCACTTAATGAGTCCGTCAATATTAGCGCTTTTTTGTAGTTGTTATTCTTGATTAATTCTATGGCCTGGCATATAGCAAACATTTCCGCCGTGTACACGGTTGCATAATGCGGAAGTGTCCAACTAAGGGTAACTCCTTCCGTGTACACAGCGCTACCCACACCTTCGCCTATCTTCGACCCATCTGTAAAGATAGGTCGGAAGTCATAATAAATATTTAGAATTTCTAGTAATTTTTGTCTATAGACGACAGGAGGGGTTTCCTCTTTTTTATGGAATGCCAGGTCCATGCGGACGCTTGCAGAGGGTAATGACCAGGGAGGAGAAGGCGCAAAGCCCCAACCTACCACCGGCCCAAGTTCAATTCCCTCCGCTGCCAATAATTCCTTAGCTCTGACTCCAAGCGGTCGCGTCCGCGAGCGCTGTTGATGGAACTCTTCATTATGTGGGCTCTCGAATATGACGGGAAATAAGTTATGGAAACTCTTTCCCCACATTCCAGCGATGTATGTCAGGGTGAGCTGTTCTCTCCTAAGTTGAGGAGGCAGCATCCCCGACTCTACATAGAGACTCTGTAGAGGACTAGTTCGGAAGGCGCCTGTGAACAGTCTAATACCTTCATTGTAAACCTTGTCTAGTAGTTTCAGGCGTGACCTGCGCGCAGAACTATAAACTGGGGCTCCATATTCAAGTTTGGAACGGGTAAATGTAATAAATATACGTTTTAAGATTTCCCGTTCCGTTCCCCATCTATAGCTTCCTAGAAATTTCAAGACGTCGAGGGTTTTCCTTGCTTTTGTGTAGGTATAATCTATATGATCCTGCCAGGTTAATTTAGTATCGAATACGAGGCCAAGGAAACGGATACATTCTTTATACTGAATAGGTGTGCCAGTTAGAAACAATGTGGGAGGACTATGCTCTTGTCTTAAACGACAAAAATGTAGGCACACCGTCTTGGTTTCAGAGAATCTAAATCCGCTCCTAGAAGCCTCGTCAGCCACTCTGTCTATTGCTTGTTGTAGGGTTTGGCCGACCTCGCCGAGATCAGTTCCTGATAAATAAATGGCGAGATCGTCTACATATAAAGATACTTGAACAGTATTTCCTACAACTTCTGCTAGACTATTTACCGCTATCGTGAACAAAGTTACACTTAGCACCGATCCCTGAGGAATACCATTTTGCAAGACATGTGGGTCCGAAAGGACCGACCCAAGGCGCACTCGGAACCTTCGCGATTCTAAAAAGCTACGAAGGAACCTTGGCAGTTTCCTTCTCAATCCCCACTCGTGACACTTCCGCAGTATCGCATATCTCCACGTTGTATCATAAGCCTTCTCGAGATCAAAAAACACGGCCAGCACGTGCTCCCTACGCATGAATGCGTTTTGCACATAGATCTCAAGGTGGCTCGCCTGATCCAAAGTGGAGCGATATCTGCGAAATCCCGCTTGATACTGGCTGTAAAGTCCTCTCGTTTCTAATACATAAACTAATCTATAATTGATCATAGATTCGAGGACCTTACTCAAGCAGGTGGTCAACGAAATGGGCCTGTAACTGGAGGGATAACTTGGGTCTTTTCCTTCTTTGGGGATCGGTACAATGATTGCTTCACGCCAACCATCAGGGTACTGGCCAGTTTCCCATATGCTATTATACAATCTGAGAAGACCTTCCTTCCCAGTTTCATTTAAGTTTTTAATCATATCGTATGGGATTCCATCCACCCCTGGAGCAGAATCTTTGCATTTATTTAAGGCATTTTCTAGCTCCTTGATGGTCAGCGGTTCGTTGTAAGTTTCATAGATAGCGGTCTCAAAGCTGAGTGGCTGTAGCTCCACATCACCTTTTCGCTGGAGAAATTCTGCTGAGTAAGTCCGTAAGCTGGAAACTTGAGCAAAGTGTTCAGCAAAGGCTCCAGCCACCTCTCCTGGCTCGGTGATGACGACATCATTAATTTTTAGAACGGGTATCGACGGGGTTCTACGACCCCCAGAGAGGGCTCTTATCTTATTCCACACCTCCCTCAATGTCGATGATGTAGATATCTTTGACACATAGGAGGTGAGGGTTTCCTTTTTTGATTTCTTAATTAAACGCCTCTCCCTGGCTCTTAGTCTTTTAAAATTAATTAAATTTTCCTCCGTCGGATACCTTTTAAATCTATTTAGGGCCTGCTTTTTTTCCCTGTTAGCAACTTTGCATTCCGGGGTCCACCAGGGGACGGGGGTTCTTACGACTCTCCCACCTACCCTCGGTAAAGTACCCTCGGATGCATCCGCCAACGCCTTTGTAAATAAACTAGTGCCGAGGGTGACATCTCCTGTAAGGGGTGGTGTCACCACTCGGGAAGCATAAGCAGGCCAGTTTGCTCTTTTGATGTCGTATCTCCATGGTGTCACAAAATCTGACCTGGAGATGGAGCTCGATACTAGAATTGGAAAGTGGTCACTATGATATAGTTCGTCTAGTGTGGTCCATTCCAAGCGAACTGCAACGGTGGGTGTTGCCACACTCAGATCAATTGAACTAAAACCTCCTGAGTGTACATTGAAGCGTGTTGCCGCACCATTGTTGAGGAGCATCATGTTAGCATTATCTATAATCTCCTCAAGAGTTCTGCCTCGAGCGTCAGTTCTGGCTGACCCCCACCAGGTGTTGTGACAGTTAAAGTCTCCCATCAACAACACCGGGGCGGGGAGCTGCGAGAGCAGATTCTCCAGATCACTCTTCCGCCAAAATATGTCTGGAAGGTAAATACTAACTAAAGTGATCTGCAGAGGTGCGGCTAGGCGCACGGCAACGGCTTGTAAATTACTTTGTAGGGGTAGCCGTATGCTCGAGATATTATCCCGTACACACACGGCCACTCCACCATGCGCCCTCCCACCTGGGGCAGGTTGTACCTCTTTACTATATATGATATACCCAGGGATCCGGATGAGTTGCCCCGGGCGAATCTTTGTTTCTTGGAGGCACAACCCTAATGGACGGTATTCCGCCACCAATCGGCGTAACCCTTCCATATTACTCATATAGCCCCGCATATTCCATTGAAGAATTGACTCACACATGCTAATAATGAAGTGAGGTGACCACTTGTGGCAGGATCTTTCTAGTGTCTAATGAATTCGAAAGTGATATATTTTTTCCAATAATAAATACGTTTAGACGAATAATCATGGATGCTGAAATAATAAAGGTAAACATCTTACTCAGTGGCACACTTATTCCGTGGCTTACCTTTGGGCCAGCCTTTTTTCTTTCTTCTATTAGGGCGGTCGGAAGTGCTCCCGCCCTCTGATTCTGACGCTTCAATATCCGTCCCCAGTAGCTCCCATTGCTGCTTTGGGGAACGGACAATTTGAGCAGAGGACGGTTGTCCTCTAGAAGGCCTGATAATTCTTCCCCTCACACTTACTGTGTTCGGGGGTGGTAACATTAACCTTGTGCTTTTCCTCCTAGGGGAGCGTTTCGGCGGATCCACCACCATCCACTCTCCTTCGGAGGAAGTTATTTTTTTAGGTGAGATTAATCCCACCTTCGGGCCACTCCCTACAGTAGTAGGAGTGGTAAGTGGTAGTAGCCTTTCGGCTACCGGTGCCCCTTGAGGGGCACTTTGTATAGGGAGAGGAATTTCTCCCACATTCATTATTGTTCCCCTTAAAGCCGGGGAGGGGCTGGATGGTAGGATTTCTCCTATCTTAACAATAGCTCCCCTTAAGGCCGGGGAGGGATTATTCTCTACTTGTCCCTGAGGATTTGCAGGGACTGAAGGAATGTGTGCCACTGGTTGGGGTGCCTTTGCTTTTTCAGAGTATGATATATCGTTAATTGCATAAGATTTACTTTCAACAATTGCTCTTGCCTCATGGTATGGCAATTGCTGAAGTGTTTTTATTTTTTGTATTTCTTTCTCTTTTATAAGAATTGGGCACCCCGAGGATCTGGCGTTATGTTCTCCGCCACAGTTTACACAAATAATTGGCGGTGTGCAATCGCCTTCATGTTCAGATTTACCACATACGCACACCGCTTCTACTGCCTTACCTTCATGGAGGTATGCCCAAACCTTTGACATTTGTAACATCTCATTGGAGATGGTACATAGAGGCGAACTTTCAATTTATAGAAGGCAGCGTCTATAGTCTGTGGCGGTCTTGGGCGATCAAAAGTGAGAACCAGGGAAGCGGTGTCCACTAGAGAACCATCCTGCCTCCGCTTAATTCTCCTAACCTCCACTACGCCCTGATCAGCCAGACCCTCTTTTATGTCTTCTATTTTACTGTTTAAAAAGTCCCGGCATGTAATTACACCTTGCGACGTATTTAGGCGTTTATGGGGACCCGCTTCCAATTCAGCATCCATATACCTTTGTAGTTTCAGGATAGTTTCTGCCTGAGTGCGGTTTTCTGCTTCTATACAAATAGATCCATCATTTTGTTTTCTTACGCTCTTCGGCTTTCCCACATATGTTTTAATAAACTGAAACAATTTAAAAGAGCATTCATTTGAGAAGGAACCTTCCTTCTTTTTTACAATAAAAAATCTTCCCCAGTTATCTTCTTCTAAATCTACAAATTTCATAATTGGTTCAAACCTCTTGTTGCCGCCCCTTGCCTTCTTCCTTGGCGGGGAAGAGGGGATATATGGTTGCAGTGTAAACTGCAGCCCAGGTACTAACTTTCCAATCGTGTTTTCCTTGTCCATGCCTTTTCGTTTGCCGGTCAGATCAGTCGAGGGAGACATTGTAGATGATGGGGCATCTACAAGGGGAAGGGTGACAGGAGAAGGGAGGGGATGATTAGGTATGGGAGTAGGTTGGATTGTTGGTGTAGGAATAGGATGGGATGTTGGGGTAGGAGGAATTGTTGGGCTAGGCCCAGAAAGATTGTTTTGATTATTCTCCATAATAATCAGTAGAGTTCGTCGAGATACGTGGTCCCGCCTCCTCGGACGATCAAATGCACCCGGTTACTATCCGGGTAGACCATCGCACCTCGATATAGTCAGGTGCCGCGGAAGACAGCGTTCCGACACCGAAGTATTGACCCGTGCCCCCGCGGCCCCCTCCTAACCCTAGGAACCCGCCTGAGGCGGAATTCCCTAGCCTTCCTGGAGTCGGGCTATCCCCCAGGTAGAGCTCTCGGGTGAAGCCGAGGCCAAAGACATGTGTTGGGATCGGACGCCCGCAGGTCGTCGTCTCCCTCAATGCCCAGGATCCCCTTTTCCACCCTAGCCCCAAAGCCTCGAGCCGGCAAGCACGAGGGAGAGATATTTATACTCCGAGCTCTCAACGAGTGCGTGGCCTTGTTCATGCAGTGTGTGTGGTCGTCTGTAAAGTGTCGAGTGTTCAGGTGTGAGTGAGTGTGTGTGGTGGGGAGCTCAAGTTTACCTGTGGGTACGCTGAACCCAAGTAGCTGCACACATCAACTACCTCTGCAGGTCCTATGTGTAGTGTGTAGTGTTAAGGGTGTCAGTATGAGTGTATATTGTAGTGTTGTTAGGCTGGAAAACCCGCAGGGACGCCTAGATCCCTGAAGAAGTGGCTAGTCCACTTCCCCCTACGGGTGGTATTATATGCTATTGTGATATTCAAAGTAACTTAATTTCTCTTAGAGAATATATTTAATTTTAATCTACCAGTGTGTTCTTAATTATTCTTATATTTCTATATTTTCCTCAAACATACTTACAAGCCCTAATACGAAACCGCTCGTGCTGCTTACCACAAATACACATCATCATACCATTACATTACACTAACTAAAGTTAGTGAAAGATTTGCTAATATTTTTACCTACTAAAATGTATTTGTGTGATGTGTTGTAGTAGCTTGTAGATGCATGAGCGGTTTTGTAAAGGGCTTGTGAGTGTGTTTAAAGATAGAGATAGAAGTATTAGAAATAGAGAATAAGAACAACTTTTAAATAAATAAATAATTTAACTATATATTAATTTTCTGATCTGATAGCCAGGCTGCGTTGAAGGCGCTTAGCTCATGTGTCTTCACTTCCAGATTGGTGTTGGAATGTTCTAAAAGACTGGAAGATCTTTCTTCATTGAAGGATGTGCTTTTGGTCTGGGTTCCAGGTCATATGGGTATCTTTGGGAATGAGGAGGTGGATAGGTTTGCCAAATTAAGTGCCTCTCTCCCTTTCATTGGTCCCGAGACTGCTGTTGGTGTGTCTTTTGGCACATGTTTGTCAGGCTTCCAGACGTGGATGACCTTGCAGCACTCATCCATGTCGGCAGTCTAAGTTGCTCATTGGGGGTCCGGACGGAGCTTTGAGTAGCGGGATCCGATGTCTTTCACAGACCTCTCTCAGGCATCCGGTTGGCTTCCTCACTGGGCATTGTGGCTTAAGGAGACATCTCTATACAATGGGACTCATGCCTGACCCCATTTTGTAGAGTTTGTGAGATGGAGGAGGAAACATCCATGCATCTAATGACGGATTGTTTGGGCTGTGAGGAGATTAGGTTTAGCACCTTCAGCCGGAATAGGATACGGTAGAGGATCTTAAGCTATGTCCTTTTAAGGTTTTGGTCCGATTTATTCGGTCTGCGGTGAAACTTAGATGGACTTCTGTTCCAGACCCAGTAGTTGTTATTCCTTAGGGGTAGCTATATGGGCCCAGGGAGGCTTTGGATAGCGTAGGGTTTTGCCCTCCCCTTCCTTGAAATAATAATAATGATAATATATTAATTTAGTAAATTTACAAGATAATAATTAATTTTGAATCTTGAATTAACTTATAAATGCAAGGAAACAAATAACTAATAACTAGATTGTTTGAAGCTCAAATGTTAACACTTATACTGGCACTGAATTGAAGTGAGCGATCCCTGAGACAGGTGTTCTGGTTCAACGTCTAATTCAGACTGTTCTTATTTGAAAGCAGAATTTAGACTGTCTAAACAATGTCCTGCTCTTACAGAACAGTTGGCCAAGTGGCATTGTATTACCCTTAGGCGGATTCTTGTGCCTTTGTCTCTTTAATAGCAATGTCCTTAAATACCTGATATTACCTATAGTACCTGACTCTAAAATACAATTTATTTTCCAAAATTATTTCACTTAAATATTGTCAACATTCTCAAAATATTTTTGATTTCTCTCTTCCACTACACATAATTAAGGCAAAATAAATTCTCAATGATCTCTTAGATCATCAAAATGAAAAATATCACCAGCAAAAAGATGAAAATAAACTTTCCTAGATAAAATAAAACAACAAAAACGTACATATGCAAGAAATATATAAATGTGTGTGTGTGTGTGCGTGTGTGTTTATATATATAAGGATATATATTTTCCTTTAGAGAATACTAAACTATATTTTTTCTAAATTATCTTTTTCTTTTGGATATTGCAAGTGAAAGAAGGAATTGTAGAAGAATGGCTGTAGTAAGTGGAAAGAAGTGGAATACAGTGGATCAAGTTAATCGTGGCAATCAAAAAGCGTGTAAGACTAAACTGAGGGAGAGTTTTGTGAAGAAAAAGCTAACATAAGATACGGTGGCAAGTGGAGAAAACTCGGTTGGTATCAGCCAAAGTATACCCACGGGGCGGTCTGACGTAATAAAGATGATTCCTTTACGAGCTATTCCTTCTACACCAAGCTTCTTCTCTTCACATCAATTATTTATGACGTTTGACCTCAACTTTCTTTGTTCATCTCTTATCATTATATAACGGTTTTTGTCAGAAAAACTATTTACCAATTTTCCATTCGTAAAAATTCACATTGAAAACTAATTATTACGTTCTATATAACATTATTTAAGATATAAGTAAATAAATTAAAATTACTTAAGATATCAACCTGAAGTGCGACTTTACTAATAATTTTTCCCATTTTTTAGCTATTTTCTTGAAAAAAGACACCAACGATTTTCTTTAAACTTCGTATACTATCTAACATACTTGAATAAAACTGTAATTTTTATTAGAAACACTTCCCGGAAAAATCGATTTTTGGACGTGGTTCTGAAGCGTTATGCACTTCTCTAAAGTGCCATATTAGCATAATGGATGGTTTTATCATGTATATATTAATATATGTAAGAAGCATATATTGATAGAATTCCAAATTTGAAGAAAGTCAGTTTAATTCAATGTGCGACTTTACAGAATATGCTTTCTCGAAAAACGCCTACAATAGTTTCTTTTTATTTGGAATATTCACTGTAAAAATATAATATATAATCTGCCATATTTATATGAAATATTTTTCCCCCCAAAAAAGTTGATTAGTTTAAAAATTGATACTAGCAATACATTTATTTAACTTCATATCATGATTATACGGAAGTGGTCAAGGTAAAGTACTTCAGACGTTATTATTGCTGCTTCTCCAGATCCCCCTTAAAAAACTCAATTTTCCTGGAAAAATGCTTCAAATAAAAAAAAAAAGCGAAGCATTTATGTTTGTAGATAGTATACGAAGTTTAAATAAAATCGTTATACTAGTTTTTTTTCGAGAGATTCGCGATAAACTGAAAAAAAAAAATAGATACGGTAATTCTGGCTGATTGATATCGCATTTCCGCTTGATGGATTTGGACGAATACCAACTACCTGATGTGGTTGTGTACCAGAAACGAATGTCAAATTTGATTTTCTTGTGACTTTTTTTTTAATACAGTGTGCGCTCTGTATCCCAAATTATATCTAGCAAAAATACATTCTTATCAGTCAGTGTATATTTCACGGATCTTCAGTGATCTCTTTTAACCCCTCCCACCCCTTGGACCCAGAAAAAAAACCTTAGTCGGCCAAACTCGAAAATAAGTGAATCACCATTCTATTTTCGCGCATTACAGGCAGTCATGAGGGACAACCATAATTATAAAGTTCAAACCGCTATAATAAATGTCTTGAGAATAATAGTGATAAAGTGCATATTATACCAGAATCATGAAGTTCAACTGTATATTAAACCAGAATCGTGATGGTAGAGCGCACACTATACCAGAATCATGACAATCATAAAGCGCACTAGTAACTTTACTGTTGGTAAGGTGGCTACCAACTTTTACGGTGAGATTAGGGTCGTTAGGGCAGCGCTAAATGACATAAGGATACGCTCAAAGATGAAGGTTATTCTCTTTGTTGGCTCTCAGTGGGCCATCATAGCTGTTTTAAGCTTCAATAATACGTGCGCTTTGGATATACTGGAATTCAGGGAGCAATTCTGGAACTTAAGGATTCGAGCAAACTGTTGCCTTTCCATTGGAAAACATGGAAATGAAGAAACAGATAAATTGGCAAAAAATTGGATTCCTTTACCACAACCAGATATCCTTTTGAGTTGCAATTCCATGAGGCGTAATGTACGGATAAACAGTGAGAGTCATTAGTAAGAGAGTCATGAACAGGCTGAGGAGAAGTTTGGGAGCATCTAAGTATTGTATTGAAAATGTATTCCCCACACCCAATACCAAAGTGGGGATGCCATGTCATGTTTTAGACTTACAACTGGACTCGATTATCTAATGAAGCATCTGTCCAGATTAGGGGTGGCCAGTTCACCAACGCTCTGCCTCTGCAATGGAAAAGACATGATGGGCTTTCACCTTAACGTATATCCTGCTCTAGATGACATAGAAATTCTATTATTGAAGTTGACAGTAGATGGCAAAGATTATCTAAATTCTACTGGGCAGCAAGAAGCCAAATGGCGTCTATGTAGGCATTAAAAAAAAAAGTACCCTGAACTTATAACAAAATGTCGTAAAAACTTATTTTTAGAAAGAGGGAATGATTGTCCTTGATGGTGAGGAGCTGCCAGGTCAGATGCCTCCTGCCCTTGCAAAGTAAAAGATCCGAGAATACGAGATTGGGAAGGGAGATTGGAACGACGATGGATTGAAGCTGAGAAAGGGAGAACCACATTTGAGTTCTTCCCGAATCTGCATCACAGACTGTCGATTCGATGGCTGGAGCTGTCCCAAACCGTAACGCAATATTTCACGGGCGATGGGGAGTTCAATTCTAAGCTCCCCTTAGATGGGATTGGAAGATTCCCCGAATTGCGAATGCAGTGAACGGGACACAGTGCATCACATTCTTTCCGGTGTCCTCTCCTCGACGAGGCAAGAATCCATATGGAATTCAAGCTGAAAAGAAGAGGATAGAACTGGCCGAGAGATTGTAAAGAACTGATGAAAAGTGCTATAAACTTTAAAGACTTTGTTGAGTTTGTTCGGAAGCAGCGGTAATGCGGATGACTAGACGTATATGCAGACGTCCGCCTGCCCGTGGCAGGGACGGAAACTTGCCTACTATGTAGGCACTTGCCTGCTAAGTGACCATCGGCACCGGTTTTGGCGCTTTGCGCTAGGTACGATTGCCTAGAGTGTGCTCAATAATAATAGTAATAATAATAATAATAATAATAAGGGATTAATAATAATAATAGAGGGATTCCTTGAGCCCTCTATGGTTCTGTTTGGCTTTGAATAAATAGGACAAAAATAGGATAATCTATGAAATACAATACCGAAGAACAACTAGTGTCACACTTGTTTTATATGGACGACATCACGTTATATGCTTCATCTAATGATAAGCTTCGATGATTGATTAAGCAGCAGGAGCAATTTTCCTGTGATCTAGGTATGAAATTAGGGCTTGATAAATGTAGAATTATTAACACTAGTAGAGGAAAGTGTGAGTTTGAGACTGAGGAGAGTGGTTCTATAGAGGCACTGGGGGCGATGAGGTCTGTAAGTATTTGGGCTTTCAACAGGCTAGGAATATTAATCACTCACAGATAAAGAAAGGGCTTCTTAAAAAGTATTTATAGAGAGTGAGAAATGTGTGCCGAATAGATTTGAATAATAGGAATTTTTTTAAGGCAATTAACTCGTTTGGTATTATAATGTGGTCAGCAACTGACTTGGAAGATATTATGCGGGAAACCAGAGTTGAGCTGACAAAGTTCAGGAAACACCATGAAAAAGCAAGCAAGCTCAGGTTAACATTATCAAGAGAGGAGGGAGGCAGAGGACTCATTGATGTGAAGAATTTGCATGCAGGGCAAATTAAGTCGATGAGAGAGTATTTCTTTAAAAGAATGCAGGACTTGACATTGCATAGGAGTGTATGTTCTGCGGATTTTGGCTACACGCCATTGAATCTGGTGCAGGAGAGAGCACAGGATAATGAACTGTTGTTCACCAATGATGAGAAGCAAAGGGAATGGAGGAGTATGGCTCTCCATGGAAGACATCCCCACAACCTTGACCAATCATTTGTCGACAAAATAGCGTCACACGCATGGTTGAGGAGTGGTGAGCTCTTTCCCGAGACCGAAGGATTCCTTGTTGCTATCCAGGACCAAGTTATCGACACTAGGAACTACAGAAAATTTATTATAAAGGATCCAGAATTGAAAGATGACAGGTGCAGACGTTGCCTTGATAAACCGGAGACCTTCCAGCATGTATTGGCTGCTTGAAGTTCATTGGCACAGACTGAGTATCTGCAGCGAAATATAATCCATCTTCTGTGCTTGAGTCCGATAGGTACACACTCTATTATAATAGATCGATTATTACAGATAGGTCGATCCCAAACAACGGACCCGATGTAGTGTTGCGGGACAAGTAAATGAAAGTGGCGCATTTGATCGATATTGCTATTCCCGGTGATCACAACATTCAGCGTACTCTGAGCGAAAAGGTGCTCAAGTACCAGGACTTAAAAGAAGAGATTACCAATATATGGAAATTGGAAAAAGGTTATGTTGTTCCTATAGCCCTCTCAGTAACTGGGATAATTCCGCAAGCCCTACATGATAGCATTAAGACCTTAGGGCTAAGACAAGAGATTTATATCCAGATACAGACGTCTGTCATTTTAAGTCTTGCAGGTTGGTGAGAAAGTTTTTAGGTTGAACAGATGAGAGTGCTTGGTTTGAATCCTAACCTCGTCTTAAATACCAACGGAAAAAGCTGAGATAAAAAATAATAATAATAATAGTAATAATAATAAAGTAAATAGATTAAGAATCCCTATATTCTTTGAAGATAGTTATAAAATATATAGCTATTAAATTATTGTGATTCTCCAACAAAAGAACAATTTAAGTTGTGTCGTATTTTCATTTTCATATTTACCCAAATTAAAAAAAAAAAATTGATTATCTTTTAAGGATTATCAGCACAGTAAATTAAACAAACAATAACAAAAAAACAAAAAAAAAAATCGAGTAGAAAATAAACAGGAAAATAGCGGCCAAATCATGAAAGTTGTAAACAAAAATTTGAATGGTTGATTGATATAGTAGAAAGGGATGAACAGTAAACAAACCAAATACCAATCACCATCATAAAACTAGGGGAGAAAATGATTGGCGTAAATGTTTTATAAAGTAAGAGGCTTATATCTGTGGTCAGCAATATTTTGAAACCAGTTCATGATTTTTTTACTATTATATATAAATATTTTACGAAAACTCTGTTTTTGTTTTAGTTTTTTTTTTTTATCGATATTGAATATAAAGTTCATATGAATAAAGTAAAGCTATTTATTTATCCGTTAGGGTTTAACCAACACTTTTAAGATTTCTGTTTTTTGTTTTTGTTTTTTTTTATTGTTTCACGCATTTTGTGGATAAATGAATTTTTTTTTTTTAGAATTTGCATTTGGATATTGTGTTTTTAGAATGTTATATATAGTCCAGTAAAAGATGTGATTGGGATACGTTTTGTTTTATTTCGATATCTCGGAATGGAAGCAATGATTCGGGAAAGATCATGGACATTGTTTTGCTGGCATCATCGGAACGAAAAAAATTCATTCGTATCACTTAGTATCTTGAAAATTTGATGTTATTAATTTCTTTAATCGTGAAAAAAATAATATGCAGTATGGTTCCTTAGAAGGGAAAAATTGAGCGGAAAATATAATTCGAAAGTATAAGTTGTAAACATGGCCAGTCTATCCTAGTAACGCTGGAAAAAATAATTTGCTTAACTATATCATAAGCTGCATATTCTGCATTAGAAGTTTTTTTTAGGATCAGAATATTGGAGTCTATTACTGAAAGTATTGTTGCTCTTTATGGGCAGTAAAATTTGAGATTATCCTGACCGAGAAATAATGGAATTGAAAGTTCTTCAAGTAATTTTTTAAGAATTCCTTATAATTAATTTAAAATATCTAAGAGGTGTTGATTAATTGGTTACTATTATAATGTTGTGTTCTCTTTGTAATTTGGGTTGTCTTTCATTTTGTACGCGTGTGCCCTATTTTGAAAACTTTTAGGCTTGCACATTTTAACACAGACCAGCTGGATGTTGATGGATTTATGGATATATTATCTAATGAAAAGAAATTGTTGAGCCTGGTCTTACAGATACAGCCTGGTAACTGAATTTGTAATGACATGGTAAAGTCATAGCAATGTCAAACCTTCAGAATAATAACAAAGAAAGAATAATTTACAACTAGTGGCCTAGCCAGCTGCCTGACTTCAAGACAAGGCCGCGGGCAAACAAACAAACCAAGGGTAAATACCCTGTACATCAAAGCAAGCACCGCTAAGGCTGGCCACTGACCTAAATCGGTGGTCACCAAACTAACCAAGGTCGCACACTAGGACAGATGTCTTGGTGTGAGTGTGGCCAACACTCAGATGTCTTGGTGTGAGTGTGGCCAACACTAATATATAAACTCGCCCCATTGGAAGAGGGGATGATTATACGATTATACTTCAATACGTCTTCATATACGAGCAGCAGTTTACGCGTCCCTATACAGTTTTTATTTATACTTATTACTTTAGTTGTGCATCTTAGTTCATTTATCTTAATCATTCTAATTTATTAGTTATTTATCTTCTATTTATTTCTAAGTATTTCTTGTTAATAGTTACCATTTTTTACGTTTAAATTATTGTTCAAATACAGTCTATTTTTATAAAATCCGTGTTAATACTTCGAGCACTAACTTCCAAAAATCTCTAAACTAACTTCCGCCCTCTTCAAGACATCTACTACATACCTCAGGAATCACATTAAACGATTTGGATCAGATCATACGATAAACGATTCCACTACAAATTTAATTACTAATGTGCAATTCAAATCCTACTCTATTCTTAACACGTATATCTGTATTTTTATTTAATTGTATTTTTATTTGTTGAATTTTATATTGTTTAATTTTGTGGTCTATAGTCAGCAGATGTATGTTCATACTGTATCCTGAATTTTGCTTGTTACTGTATTTTTTATTATTTTGGATCTATGCATTGATACTTTTTATATTGCAATCTAATTTATGTACAACAACTTCCTCAGACGGTCATACGACTATGAGTATTTTAATGAAGACTGTTATTATTATTATTATTATTATTATTGTTAATTGGTTACTAATCTCAATTTGACTGATTAAGTACCCTGCAAAAAATGTTTTTTTTTCGAGACTACTGTAGAAACTTTGAATTTTTTGTTTTACAAAATAATTGACTTCGTCGTCTTTTCTGGTCTTAACGGCTTTAAAGGAAGTGTAACTAATTTTAAATGTCAAATTACAATTAAAAATATGACATAGGCGTTACCAAAGTACAAAATTGGTATAATTGACTCTCCTACAGAAATCATGCTGTGTTCATCAGTATTATTGATGTTGCTATAGATGAAGCACTTTTTTGTTAAATAAATTAACGCGATTTAATTTGTAATTTAAATAATAATAATAATAAAAAATAATTTAATTTGTAATTTTGAAAAGTTATTAAGAGTTCTGCTCTTCAGCAGAATCTTAATCAGATTATCAAATAGATATCTTGTAGAATAGAGAGTTTACATGAAAAATATTTATAGATAAAATTTATGTTTTTCTAAAAGTTTTTTATTGATAATATTATTATAATGAATTAGCGTATTTTCTTTTGAAATGATCTAGGATTCATTTTTAAAAAGTAATAAAAAAACCTTTCCTGAATTAAGTGAAACATTTTCTATTTAAGATCTGTTTAGCGACAATGATATTACAAAAATAAATTACAGTGAAAAAAAGCTTTAACACGAAAACGCTTAACACGAAGAATCGGTTAACACGAAATCATATTGCAGTCCCAACAAAATACTATATTTTTTTTCTCTTTTAACACGAAACAAATATCACTTAACACGAAAAGATTTCACTTCCCAGGCAAACGAAATATAGCTGTTTTCTGCAGTCAAATCGTCTCGCATATATTTATTTCGTTAGACGGAACAAAATAAGCAAATAAAAATTGAGCAATGGCTGCCACTGTGGCTAGGTTTCCATTTGTCTTTGAGAGTAGGTAAAGGCACCGTCATTATCAAAACATATCAATTAGTTTTAGAATTCGGCGAATTTTGTGTTTTTTGTAATTTTAATACATAAACTTATTTTTTTTACGTGTACAGTGGCAGAGAAATCTGAACGAAAACCAACCGCTATTTTATCGTTTAATATGAAATTATTTTAACACGAAAAAAATATTTCGGTGGCCGCAGTTTCGTAATAAACGTTTTTCACCGTATAACTTTTTATTTTGTAAAAAAAAATTGCATTAATTTAAAAATAATAAAAAAATGATTTGCTTATTTTATTTATTTTTATGCATTTTTTTGTTTTGTTTTAATGCATACAACAAAAATGGAAATGTTTTAAAGGTTACTATACTAATAGTATTATTTTTTTGATCACTGTATTTAAGGTTTATTTGTAACTAATAAACGGATTAATCTTAATGGAATCTTTATTTTAAACGATACGTAGTGATGGTAACTGTCAGATTAATGGGATCTGCTGATGTTGCAAAACATCAAGAGATTTCTCCTTGATAATAGGTTGCTCCATTTTAGAATCATCGACCGGTTTCGTATATTTTTACTCATATTCAGAATCTTTTGATAAACAGTGTGTGATATATCACTAGGTTATATGGCAAAATTATTTTACACGCTGAATGAAAATAGATAAGCTATTATTGAAAATCTTAGTTTGTAAGCAACTGTATTATGTTTTCCTTTCTATCCATTGTAAGGTAATTTTATTTATTATATTCTTTTGAATTATACTGATGCTTTAAGATTAAATCAATCAATTGATACGACACCTTAATCTCTATTGAATCAATGTCATTCCTTGGAACAAGTAATTGTATAAACTAAATAGCAGAAATAGTTATTTATATACAATTTATTATTTATTTGTTTCTTTCGCAAAATATGATAAAATTTAACAAGAGAAAATACAATTTTATTTTAATGAATCACATTTAGTGTAACTCTTTTTTAAATACATGTAAATAAATAAAAAATTCTTCGTTAACTCTAGGGCAATAAATAATATAAAAAAATATATATATTTACATTATGACAATCCCTGTATTAACACTCATTTACAAAATAAACAAAACTGATATTTAAACTTCTAAAGTTCTAAGATTGTTTTAGGGGATATAATAATGCACTGTGACCTGAAAAATCTATTTTGTCCCCCAAAGCCTTCTTAATGTACTGCCGGCCTCCGAGCAGTTTTTTTTTTTTTAGCAACTGGCAACACTGTACATCACCGGACAAGGAGCTGTAAAGAATCCTAGTAAGAGAAAATACAAAGGCAGCACTGATGGATTCGAACTCGGGATCGATCTCCATGATAGAGAAATTGGTAATAGTAATCTTTTTTGATTTTTTTTTCGTTTTTTAGAATTTCAGAAACATTTCGTCCTAATAAGAACATTTTCAACCTATTGGTCAGTTATTTATCAAACAGTGATTAAATTAATGCATTGTTCACTCAGTTCAGGTATTGGCCAGCAATTATGTTAACTGAACGAGAGTGTAAAAAATACATTACTCATGTGTTGAATATTAAATTTATTCCTAATTATATTCAATTATATTTAATTGATTCCTAATTTATATAAATATAAAAATATAGGAACAGGTCAAATGCAGAGAATGTATTTTGATTGAAGTCATATACTCCCCTCTATAACATGCTCCTTTGTTATAACCTCAAATCTAGGGATTTGTTTTGATCTTGTTTTTGTGTATTGTCGCTAGATTTCGGACTAGTTAATAATGTTGAATAATGTTACTTTTTCTGCAGCCATGTAAATGTGAGTATTATTAAATCAAAAGTAGTGAGAGAAGTTCTACTTTATTGCACAAGTGACAAAAATTAAATGTAACATTATTGAATTCTAGCTAGCCTGACATCTAGCGACAATACGCAAAAACAATAAGGTTCATATTTCAAAACGAAACCCACCCAGAGCGGATTTGAGGTAATATCAAATGGTGCAGATTTATAAAGACAGGGAGTATTTGACTTGAATTACAATAGTTTCTCATATTTTCTTATATGCATATAAGTTAAGAATCAATTTAATGCGGTTACAAAAAAAAAAAAATCAATACTCAACACGTGAGTAAAATATTTTTGCATTCTTGTTCAGTTACCACTTTACTCATTGTTTGATAAATAACTATAATTACAATAGCCAGAAAAAGTAATGATGTTATTACTTTTTATAGTTCGTGAGTAAATCACTTTTGATTTAATAAGTGTCATATTATTAAACGGTTGCAGAAAAACAAAAACATATTTTTGAGTTAACAGTATTAAGATCATTTAATTATTAATGATTTAAAACTAGATTATAATTTAAGAAATAGTTAATCTTCTTATAAACCAATTTTGAATAAATAATGATTTTATAATTCTAATTCAAATTTATAATTTCAAAAAGCTGTAGATATCTTTTTACGATTAATAATACAATTATTTAAAATGGGAAGCTCTTAGCTTCTATGAGCTTATCATATTAAAATATACCAAATATACCAACGGGGGGCGGGTGTTGGTGTAGTGGTTATGAGCATGGACTTGTAAGTGGGAGGACCCCAGTTCGAGTCCCGCGTATAACTGCTAAATTTTATATTTGTTTAAAAAATGTTAACAGTAAAGTATGTGCTTCCGCCCCCGTCCACGACATCTATTTGGTAGTTGGACGTTAAGCCCGCCTGAAAAAATATACCAATTAACATACCTGTTGCTGTGGTTGGTTCTGCAGAGCTGGAAAGCATCAGCGATATTTTCCGTGACAGCCTGCTTCTTTTTTTCCGGTTTCGGGCGTTCCCCTATCATCAGGATGTTTTTGTGATACCAGGAAAACAGTGTGATACATAGACTTGCACACAGAAAATTTAGTTGATACACTGGTTTTTTAAAAGTGTTTTTGTTAGGATCTAACTAGGTTATGAGGGGTTCATTGATACCTTAGTGTATGGTCTTTAAATGTTTTTGTTATATCAACTAAATTTGCTCTGTGCAAATCTATGTTATCACATTGTTTTGACAAAAACATCCTGATGATAGGGGAACGCCCGAAACCGGTCGATGACACAAAAAAAGGCAGGCTAACACGGAAAATATCTTCTGATCATACTTGTATTATCAAACACTAGCAGGATTGAAATATCAAATTTCTTTAAAGGGACACCTGATATTTATATTTCACAATGAAAGAAATTATTATTATGGCTTACTTATGAAATATTCTTTTATTTGTTTCTAAGATTTCTTTATAATCCTAATAAATATACGTCAATAAGTATATTCCAAAATATTTCTAACTTTTTAATATCCAGTGAGAATATCCAACGACGCTGGGTAATACAACAACTTATCAATAATTAGGTGAAACATCAGCCTAGGCCAGATATAATACACTCGTAAATATATATATTTTGTTGAAATATATTCACTATAATTCTTTTTTAAACTTTTTTCAATTTTTGTTTTTTTATTTTGTAAGTAAAATGAAAATTAAAGAATCATCAATAAGGCCTTATTTACCATGAATTGATTCGCTGTGAAGTCTGTGAAAGAATAATGCCCACATTATAAAGTTTTAGTGAGCAATGTAAAGTGTTCCAAAGAGACGTTCGTATCAAACTTCCCGATTCTCAAATAACGATCATTCACTTTGAACTGTACTTGTACCAACAAACAGTAAGTAGTAGTCCTACCCTACTTAAATGGCTTTCAGAAAAACTTCTTCAATAAATTATTTCAACTATTTAACATCTGTTTTCTATGGATCATTCTAAGGTTTTTTTTTTATTTATTTATTTTAATTTCTCTATTCAAGTTTAATTGGCTGCCCTAAGTATTATTAGGCTTCTTTTGTTTACACTCACGTTAACGCACAAATGTTTTTAATTTGTTTGCTTTATCATTACTGGTGTTGAACTTGTTGAAAACTTTAAGCCCACCTAACTATACACAAAACATGGTGCACCAATGGGGAATAAAATTAAATGTAGGTAAAATCCAAACATAAAAGTTTTTCTCTCTGACATGGCGCCTAAACTCCCCCTTACATTTAATAACAAAATTCTTCCCTAGATAAATGTACATATCTAAGGTATTTCGTTCATCTGCAATAAACTTTTCTCGAATTAAACATTAGAATTATGAGAAAGTATAAACAGACGCTACAAACTACCAGGGCACCACTCTTAGCCTCCCGCTTTCATCTATAACTGACGAACAAAACTCTCACATCAACCAATACAATTAAACAATCCGAACAAGCAGTATTCATCAGTGAGGTTAACCAACCCTTTCAATTACCAAAAATTTATTGCATATAATAAAAATGCTATATCTCATATCACAAAATCCGCAATGATCTCAATAGAACTTTCTCCCCAAATTGCCAAATCCCGTTATTCTGTGTTTTACAGGAAACCATAAACCCACTCTAATCCACTTATTCTTCTCCTAACACACAGGTTATACGAGTAATGAGAAAGCGGACAAAATCGGCCCGAGAAAGTCCAAACAATTTTTTTAAGGGTTTGTAAGCTTTCTGCGGCCTTCACAAGGCAGTATTATTACTGCCTTAGTTTGCAGAAAATCAGAGACCTGATGAAGAAACAGTTCTGGTGAGAAGTAAGCCAAAGAGTTCATCAGAGGACCGTCGCAAAAGCATCTGAGAGACCTGATTAAGGGCCGTATGGCTTATGGTGAATCTGTTTCATCAAGCACAAGATAAATTTTTGCCTATTGGATCAGGATGATAATGATCAATGCAAGTAGTGCTTTACTTAGGAAAAGATTGTCACACATCCTGCTATTGCAGGACTTGTGAGAGCAAGATTGTAACAAATGGACGTTGAATCGCCGGCACCAACAAATTCTACGCAAGCAATTAATTTAATAAACCACTTCTAAATCATTACATATTTCTTTAGATGGTTCTGTAGTTTTCAACAAAGTTTTCTGCCCCAGAACAAAAGAATTTTTAAACATGCCAACCAAGATAGAAATTAAAATCGTAACATCCCACTAAATATTTTATAAAAAGATTAATAATACACAATACTTTTAGGGCCTGATTAGTTCAGGGTTAGCGCTTGCTGACGAATTGACGGGGATCACATAGAGAGTTCGAAACCAGCAGCGTCTTAGATTTTTCGCCCTAGGCGAATCAGTAACATTTTTTCGGTGATGGACAGTGTTGTCTGTAACAAGAACCCTGATCGGAGGCCGGCAATGTGCTGAAAGCACTCCAGTTTTTTGATGAAAACAAATTACGCATTATATTTCACTGTTTTTGTTTATTGTTCATTGCTGCGAAGTTTCGAATCAGATTGTTTTTGAAATAATATTTTCATCGTAACTACTTCTTTGAGGGTAGTTCATAATGTTGATTTCAGTAACTGTTATGTTTGTAAATCTGAACCATAAAAATTAATTGGCTATTCAATAAATTTATTTATTAATGATAAAAAGAGAATCCTCATTTCCTCAATCCTGCATTAAGAGAATCCTCTCAAAAATAATCAATCAATAGTTTCAATTTATTTATTTTTTTACTGCGATTTCCTCAAAAATGGATTCAATTCTTTTTACCATTTTTTTCCTAAACTTTGCAACATTGTAAGTATTCATAGTTTTAAACTCCTTTTTGCTTGCTCTTAATGCAGATATTGCGATGTGTAATTTTCGAAATTATGTTTTCATCAGAAATAAATGTTTTGAGGTCCTCTGAGTCAGAAAATGTGCTTTTTAGAAAATAGTCTCTGCGTATATATATAAAAAAAAAAAAAAAACAAACAGAAAAATTAGAAAAACGCAAAAATTTCAAACTTATTATTTCGTTAAGACGGGATCCGGTAATAAGTTTTGGTCAACATCGGTCAACCGTAAGTATTCAGTTTACTTAATGGATTTTTACAGTTTTTTGCGATGTTCACACAATCCATGCATTCAAATGTATTTTTTTTTGTAATTGAAACTTTTCTTTATTTTTTAAATTCCTTTAAAAGGAGTTTTGTGGGATGGTCGCATAAGCATTGTACTTAGCTTTAAAGTTACCACTTCATTATAATTTATGCTTTTACCACCTATATAATAATAGTACACATTACAAGCATCGACAGAATCCCAAATATGATGAAAATTTCGGTTAAGCAAAAAATCGATTTTACAGAATAGGTTTTTGTGGAATTTACTCAAAAACGGTTACACGCATGCTTACTGCATACATTTTTGAAACTTATTACTTTTTGTTTGAAACATAAGTCTGAAAACATTGATTTTTAGAATGTTTCTTTTTGGCGGGGGAAGGGGCGTCTGTAGTGAGTTTAAATTTGCACTAGCTTTGTTTTGGTTTCGACACATGAAGCCGCTCAGATTTTCACGTAGGATCCCCATCACCATTTTATGCCATATCCAATTAAACTTGGTAACGTTATAATTTTAAAGAAAAATACTTGATTAAATTGTATTAATTAGAGTAAGAGAAAGGCCTGTGAGTGTTTTACACCAGATTTTTTTAATATATTTTTTTATTTTTACTAAAATATTCCAGGGCTTTTTGAAGGAATTATTACTCTCCCTTCTATGTGCTTGCAAATAATTATAAAGTTGGCAGTGAGAACAGCTATGTAAGTAAATTTCAAGTTGCTGGAAGTTTGTTCGAATATAATGAGAATTGTGAAAGAGCAATCGTACGACTATCCAGTCCATCAATTGATATTTTGCAGGGCACTAACATGTAACTAAAATTACCTGTTGTATTACTTTTCAATTTTCGATTTTACCACAATCAACTACTCGTACACCCTATTTACGACGAAACTTTAGGTCCTCCGCAAGTTTTTTGTCATATTTTTACTTTCACAAATTCTATTAAGCGAGAGTATTGCCACATTGGTCATATTTTTTCAATTATGGTTCCAAAAAATACAATTGAAATAAAAACTTTTTTTAAAGAATGTATGCGAGCAGCTTCAATTAAAAGAAATACAGAAAGTTCAAAATTGATATTTCTTCAAAAAAACTATTTTCTTTAAACTATGAAATGTAAACGTTTATAGAGTTTTAACTTTATTTGTAATATTTCCTGGGGAAATCTATTTACCGTTATCTGTAGAATAGCGACGAATGTTTTCCTACAAAACAGATTTTTAACAATATAATCTGCGGTTCTTAGTAGTAGGGGAGAAATGGGCGTGCTGGCGCACCTTTTTGCAGGAAACCTTTTCCCTCAATCTCTACCCTTTTTGGTTACGGCACTGCCCTAACCTCTCCCTAAGCCAATCATCAAACTTAGGCCACGCCCACATATCACTCTTTAACCTAGCATGCAAACCGATGACTCCATTTTCTCCCCCACTCCTTAATCTAACTTCAAAACCGATACTCCATTTTCTTCCCACCACTCGTTAACCTAACATCCAAACCGATGATACCATTTGCTCTCCTCCCACACATAATCTAACATCCAAATCGATGATTCCATTATCTAACATCCAAATCGATGATTCCATTATCTAACATCTAAATCGATGATTCCATTATCTAACATCCAAATCGATAATTCCATTATCTAACATCTAAATCGATGATTCCATTATCTAACATCCGAATCTGTGATTCCATTTTCTTTCCATTCCCACTTCTTAAACCTATCAAAATCAAAGAGCTTATCGCCACTTTACACAACAAGATGGCGGAACCTAACATTCTAACACCGCCCCTCACCTTACTCTGGTTTGGATGGGTATTTTTATTTAATTTAATAAGAAAAACTTTTAATTTTAACTGGGATTCGATCCTACAATCTTTAGGTTGGAAGTGCATCACCTCAGCCAGTCGGCCATAGTAGTCATTTCGCTAGCTGTAATTTTCAACGTACACTTCTACTCTTTAACTTCCCCACTCCTCCCCATCATCACCTTACTCTGGGGGAGAGGGTAATTACTTTTTATTATTATATGAAAAAACTTGTCTTAAAACCTGCGATTCGATCTTACAATCTTTATGTTAAAAATCCATTACCTTAACCAGTCGGTCACAATGGTCCTCTCGCTAGCTGTATTTTCAAATTAGACTTTCATCTAAACTATCATTTCAGAACTTTGAAGAAATACGCGTTCCCTGGCGAATTATATAATTCTTGATTTAGGACAACCCTACACTATTCTGCATAATATAAATTTCCACTAAACTAATTAATATTAATGTTAAAAATCAAAGTTTAAAGATAATTTGCAGAATTGTATTATAAAGAGTTGTGTGGGTGTTTACAATCAGATGGTGGTTTTTTTTTCGTCTTTTTCTTTTCAATAAAAGCAACGTGATACCTATTTTTAGAAACGGGCTTCATGTTCAACTATTGGATCAGGAGTGTTAGCCGAAGGCAAAATGCAAACATACTGTACTATAAAATTCTTATAAGTTTTTTTATTAAAATCAGTGAAACCTAATGCAACATAAAACGCCTTAGCTTGGAAGTTTGTGCCTTAGTTTGGAAGAATTTATTATATGTACCTAATCTCAGAAGTAATTTATTATCAGTCACTAAAATTAGAAATTATCAGGCATTACCGTTATTTCTTGAAAATGTAAATGTTAAACTGTATAAACAGCATGGTTAGATTGGTATATAGGATGTAGAAATGCTTTAGATGAAATAACTTTTAAAACTACAATAAATGCATGATTGTAATCGATGAAAAAGATATTACAAAAGGGCATAGATGATTTGGACATATTAATTTTCAATATTCTGAAACTTTAATAGTAGTAAACATAGTGAACGGTACCGACAAAATAAATAGTCAAAATATTATTAAATTTAATGAGAATTGTTTAAATATAAAAATTAATAATTAGCTATTGCAGAGAGAACTAAATGTAGTGGAATTTTCCAATTAATACATTCTGATGCATGATATCCAGTTATTCCTTTATCATTAGATAGTTGTTACAATTATTTATTGAAATTTTAATTAAAAATTATGAAAAGTGATGTAACATTATTTCAAATCATATCTGAGATTAGTTATTACAAGCCATGTTTAATTCACAAATATTCAAATTTAGATGTGATTAATGGAAAAGAATATTTTATGCGGTGAATTTTTCAATTTATGTAATAAAAATGAAATCGTTTTTGATTACACTATGAGTTGAAAAGCATGAGCAGAATTGCAAAGGGGAGAAGATAAATGGGTCATTGGTAGACCGTGCTACAGCAATGCTGAATGGTTCAAGTCTTTCAAAACATTTTGAGAAGAAGCAATTACAGCGTATTTAATGAATAGATGTCTTTCAAGTTCCTTGCATACTTCTAAAACCCTGCAGAGATTTGAAGTGGAAAGAAGCCAGATGTTTCCAATTTAAAACTATCTAGAAGTGGGGCCTATACCCCAACTATTAAGAAACAACTGGTATTTTATCTGTCCTTAGCATGCATATTCATTTTCTTCCTGACCGGTTTCGGATTTTCATCCATCGTCAGAGCAAATTCACACCAAGTTCGTGTAAAGTGTTCACTTCAACGTCATGTTTCTGTTGCACTCACACTTGTTGGTTTGTTGGTTGTATATAACTAAGTGGGCAGGTAATAAGTTTATGTTACTATGTATGTATGTGTTTAATGACAAAATGGAATTATTATAAATTATGATTAGACAATAGTGTATATAATAAATAGCATATTTTGAAGAATACTTTATAACTAAATTTTATAGTGTTGTTAAGTATGCTCAGTGTTATTTGCTCTGACAATGGATGAAAATCCGAAACCTGTCAGAAAGAAAATGAATATGCATGCTGCGACGGATAAAATACCAGATGTTATCCATTGGATAACCCATACACATATTAAATTAAGAAACAAGTTTGATTCCAAAGCAGATAAATGGCGTCTACTGGTGGTACAGATTGTGGGATATAAAAAGAATCAAAATGTAATTATTTCTTGGAACATAGGTTTTTTTAATGTAGATGATTTACCATATAATATGTCATAAAATATTTCGAATAGAAAACTACTAATTAGAGATTGTATACTAGATGAAAATAATGGCACAATTAATCCCAGGATTAATGATGTTCTGTTAACAATTGTAGATCACATTATAAATACTGAATCAAGTAAAAGAGAAACAAAAAACGGTAGATTATATACTATATTTTGCTTTTGTTTTATTTGGTAGGAAATAACCTCATTATGGGGAAATTAAAAAAAAAAAAAATGCTTTTGTAAATGATATTCCCTGATCGTACAGTGAACTAGAGAAAATGAGAATGTAAAAGAGTTGGAGTACGGAACAAATAGAAGAGGATGTAGTGTCTATTATACCTGCAAGGGGTATCTGTTGCATGGAGTTACTTGGGGAGTAGTGACCCCACTGGTTACCACAGCCCAGTACTCGATGCCCTTCGTCAGAACAGTATACAATATTTGTTGTGGTGGTTGGTTCCGCAGAGCTGGAAAGCATCAGAGACTCCGTGGTAGCCTGCTTCATTTTGTGGTACAGTGAGTTAGTGTGAAACTAAGTTGCTCTGTGCAAGTCTGTGTTGTCACACTGTCTGAAAAACGCATCCTGAAGATGGGCGAACGCCCGAAACCGGTCGATGACCACAAAATGAAGCAGGCTACCACGGAAAATGTCTCTGATGCTCTGACAGTATACAATACACTTAAACTACATACACTCTTCACTTTACAAACAAGGACAAACACAGTTTGAGGAAGGAAAGGATTACATCAGTGGTAGCGCGCTGGACTAGGAACGCGAGGGTCCCGGATTAGAAACCAGCATGCTACCCCTAGATTTTCTCTTCCTAGGAGCCCCTACAACTCACTGTACAGTGATAAGCAGCGTTGTCTGTAGCTAGAGAACACTGTTGGAGGCCAACATTGCACTGAGAAGGCTCCGGGGGCCATAATAAATCTCTAATCCCCTACAACAATCTACATCTAGTGTCTATTAATAAAAACAAAAATGAAGATTATTATAAAAACATAATAATATAAATAAAAAAAAGTAGATATTGTGAATACTGAATAGACTTACACCTATAAATCTAATGAATACGACTTGAAGAATAGATAAAAAGCTGGATTAATTAGTAGCTAGAGGTTTTAGACAGAATATAGAAAATAAAATGTTAATTCCATGGTTGCGAGTTTAAAAAAACAAGAGTTTATTTTCCTTAGGAAGCAAATATTCATTTCATTTTCAGCAGTTCGATGTTAAAAGTACTTTTTAAGAGCGAATTGAATGATGTAATTCATATTTATCTCCCAGTTGGAACCTATTATAATAAAAATTCTCTACTGAAATTAAATAAATCTCTTTATGGATTGAAACAATCAGCTTAATGTTGTTATAATAGGGTCAATAATTTTTTTTTTTTTTTTAAATTTAGGCTTAATCTGTTTTGAAAATGATTATTGTTTATATTATTTGTGTTATGATAATGTGTAAAATGTGTAATACTTTCATAATTATGTAAATTTTTAAAAACATTTAATTTTAAAGATTGTAAACCAAACTACATACCAATAGTTATTACCCAATGAAAATAATTTAACTAAAAAAAAAACATATCAAATACTTGTTGGTTGTCTAATGTATTTTAATGATTAAATGATATTTTAATTCATTATTCAATAATCCATTGAATCCAGGGCACCATTTTATTTAATTCATTAAATGGGTGAAACCCTTGTGGGTCAGCAAGTTAAAATTAGCCAATACAGGTAATTTAAATGAAAGCAATTTCAGTCAGTATTTCTTTAGAATGTTATAAGCGGTCATCAAGTATCAACATTTTTTTTCTTTATATGTAATATATGCTTTAAAGAAATATGTAACAATTCCATCTATTTGGCATATGTAATATTGTTGGTCTTTACATTTATCATATACTATTTATAATGGATGTGTTAGGTGGAGAGAATTTAGGTCTGGTTGATGATATAAGAAGAAGACTTGGTTAACACTCGTTAATTAATGTATTAATTAAATGATACAGACTGCCTGGACTTTACAAGGGAGAAATGTTTTAAGGTATGTGTCTAAGTGAAATGACACGTAGTAATTGGATGTATTGAACTAAATTCAACTGTGTTTTTATGGACTGTCCGTCGCTATATTTATACAGCTTTTCCCACTCCTGTCCGAGAGAGTGGTTGAACTTCTCTTTGTTCTCTTTGGTTGCTGAGCTTCTCTTTGGTTGCTGTTACATATTTCTTAAAAACATTTATCTAAAAATTTGTGTTCTTAAATTACTTTAGATTTATGACATTAAAAGTTCCAAAACTAACAGTTGCATTGAACATCAGCCATGATGTGCTATTAAGGAAATCTAATATTTTTTTGTCATAAAAATACAAAACGTACAACTACGAGTTACTGATCCAAGCTCTTACTGATTCTTGGAAACATAATATATTAATAGGAAAAAAAGTATAGGTGCTTTGATGAAGACCTCTAAATAGTAATTGATCACTTAAATAGAAGTAATATGATTCAAATTTTCTCATCTGGTTCACTTTCGCTTGCTCACCACTTGAGGTTTGGTCCATTTATAGAATTAATTAAAAACGAGGCCCAGGCAGCTGCAGAGTAATACTTTTGAAACCGCCCACGCATTTTTGTTTAATTAAAAAAATGAAGCCTGTGGGTGGAGAAAGCATGTAAACTAATGGCGCTTGTGACTCAATTATATATAAGATTAGAAAAAGAAGTGAGAAAATTTAGACAAATAAAATATTATTGGTAATAAAAAATGTTATTGAAGGGGAATTTTATTTGAAGGAAATTATTCTAAGAACTAATTGTTGTAAAAATAATATTTACAATTTATTCGTAGATAATTATTGAATAAATTGTAAAACGGCACATTACTACATACAATACGCATTGTTTTTTTGGGGGGGGGGTCAAAGAAAATGCCTAAGGCATCATATTCCCAATGCCCAAAGTCCAAGATTCCCTGTCCACCCACACCCCTTCCCGAAGGCCTCTAGAGGCTATTCCTTCGGTGATACCCTCCATCCAAGTTGTCCTAGGCCTGCCATTCCTTCTCCTCTCACTAGGAATAAAAACAATGATTTTCCTAAGCCATCTCTCACCACTCATTCGCATCACGTGGCCGGTCAGAAATGTTTTTTTGTATTCCAACATGTCTTTGGATTTCCGGATTAGATTCAAACCTTAATAGGCATGTGCCATATCTTGGAGACCCTACAGCTTCTTCTCCAGAATTCCATTTCTAAGGCCAATAGCCTATCTTCCAATTTCTTCGTTAGACTTCAAGTTACTGCCGCGTAGAGGGTTACATTCGCTAAGAAAACGTGGAAGAACCTTTTTTTAATCTTCAAGCGGATAGATTTACTCCAAATTACCGGGTTTAATAATTGGATAACTTGCCTTCCCTTTACAATTTTCTTTTGGATATTCAATTGTAAAGACCCAGTAACTGATAACGAGGCACCTAGATACTTAAACTCGTTACACGATTGTAGCTGCCAATCACCCACAATCACGGACGTTGGAGAAGATCCGCCTACCGCCACGTATTGCTTTTTGGACTTACTGACCTCTAACCCCCATTTGCGAGCAGCTTCCTCAACAAGTATGCTAGGTCTTCCTCATCTTCAGCATAAGAACATGATCGTCCACATACTGCCACGTGTACAGGGTATCTTCTCTTAGCAACACTCCCATTCTTGAGCATTTTCTCTTCCAATCAGAGAGGGCCAAATCGATGAAGATGTTAAACAGGACGGGCGAAACACAGCAAACTTGTCTGAGTCCTTTTGATATAGGAAACAATTCAGAAAGGCAGCTACCAGGTTTAATCGAACATCTCGCTTCCTTATAAATATTATGCAAGGATTGAATTAAGTAATCGCCTGGTTAAATTAGATAACCTATTTTAAGACGAAATTTGATTGTTTTAAACGTTACTGTAAAAAGGAACAGTAATTACTGTGTTGTCTATTGTACAAAAATAAACGCATTCTATGAGCGTTAATTAACTTCAGTATCAAATCAAGAAAAAGTAGTTATGTTTAACTTAGGAAAAAATTAAATTAAACAATAATTTCTTGGAATTAATTAATTGTAAATTAATTAATGTAATGATAAAGGGGTAAATAATGGCTTTAAATATGGGTTTAATGATAAAGAACAACACTTTAACCCAAATATCCAATATTATATTCATTAAAAAACTAAAGGCCAAAACACGCTACAATTTTTACATAAGATCATAATGACAAGATAAATTGGTTACCTCACACTAATCAATGCTGCCAACAATTTCGTTATTAGATAATTTTCATAATTAGGTAATATCCCAAATCGCAAAATTGTGGGTCTCGAAAATTGTAATGCATTTTCAAAGAAAAAATTGTCTATCATGCTTTTTGTAAACTTGGCACTTGGAGCTTGATCGCTTGGCTCTTGGAGTCTCTTAAAAGTCGTAACTCGTAGTTGTACGTTTTGTATTTTTATGACATAAAAATATTAGATTTCCTTAATGGCACATCATGGCGGTACACTTGAAATTTGCTGGTACACTTTTTTTTACTCCCAGTTTTCTTTCTTTAATTTGTTGATCAATACAATTATATTCCAAACTAATATGCTTACATTCCTATTATTGTCCCGATTGTTTAAGATCGCTTATACATCCTGGGAAAAACCCTTCACAGATAGTAAGCAGTGTCAAAGCTATAAGTCCTGCTTTTTGTGGAAGATAATGCAACAAGCTTTTGTTTTTTAGCTGACCATGCTACATTATTATCATAAACTTAAAAAATATAACCAAATAAAGCTTTTCTGTCCACTATTACTATATCTCCTTATCTAATCAGCACTAGCATAACCACATAATTTTATTTCATGATCTAATTAATACTAAATAATAAAATAAAATCTTTGGTTTCCTGCTAATATCCTTAAAATTCTTTTCAAATGACCAGCTTTATCTTGAATATGACAAAATCTTTGTAAAGAGTAACATACGTCAGTTCTCTGCATACATAAGACATATATACGCGCCTTTAAATGCCATGCACCTGCGATAGGACTACGAAGCTATAATGGAATTGTTGAGGAGAGAAATTGGGTTTGATTGAATAAACGAGATATGAAGACAATGTTATAATGTAGCTATAAGTTTACACAAACTGCATTGGACTTTATAATGAAACTGATAGAATAAAAGGTAGGAGTAGAGATATGACACGATGCGATGTATGGTTGAATCTGATAGATAGATCTAAATAGATTCCCACTGGCACATATACACGGGTTCTCCCACTCTAGCCTGCTTAAGTCAGAGAGTACCAGAGAGGGCTTGTTTTCTCTCTGCTTGCTATTACAGAAGCGCAAAATTGCTGAAAAAAATGCTTCTTATTCAATAGCCTCTTCAATACAAAATAATCATATCCTCACTTTCTTCTGCTTACTGGTACCTTAACTTTCAAAGTTGTCCACCCATTAGACTTATTTCTTATGCAAAATCACTCTTGACGAACACAACTTATCAACCTAAACTTAAAAAGTATTATAAAAATCCCTTCACCAAAGAAATCATAAGCACCACGAATCTCTTCTTCATTCTAGTCCTCTCGTCTTTTACTAGATTTCTTCTTATATGCCCAAATAGACTTCCCCAATAAATAAAGCGCCAATTGCTGTTCAAGAAACGCCTAACAATTACAATGTTCCTCGAAGAGTACAAAAATACTCATTACTTTCCTACATCAGAGATATTTTCCCATGATAGCCTGCTTTTTTTTTGTGGTCATCGACCGATTTCGGGCATTCGCCCATCATCAGAATGTTTTTTGTCAAACAGTGTGATAACATAGATTTGCACCGAGAAAATTTAGTTGATATAACAAAAACATTTAAAGACCAGTGTAAATCTATGTTATCACACTGTTTGGCAAAAAAAAAACATCCTGATGATGGGCGAACGCTCGAAACGACTACAAAAAGAAGCAGGCTATCACGGAAAATATCTCTGATGCTTTCCAGTTCTGCGGAACCAACCACAACAACTTTCCCACAAAACAATCATTGCAAACCAACTCCATCCCAAACTAACGCTGGGGATTTTTTTTCTAAACAACATCAAATTAGGTCTTTGCTGGCATCTAATGATTAACTCAATCTACAGAATATACATACTTATGGATTCCGTGCAAACTAAATTTTTAACAGAATAATATACATATACAGTGCTGTCTCGATTATCCGTCACTCTTTTATCCGTCACGTGTTTGTGCCCACACATTATGTAAATATTATGTACTCTTTATTGTACACGGCGCGGGCGCAATATAATTTCTGGATTTTCCAAAATCTATTTTGAGTGATGACGAAATAATTGCAAATTTGCATCCAACTGATGAAAATAATAGCGACAATGAAGAAGATGAAATTCAAATTTCAAAAATTACTAACACAGAAGCCGAAATTTTCAATTTTCAAATTTATTGAATGGTACGAACACCAAGAAGAGTGTGATAGTACATCAAATTTACTTTTAAGGAAACTGCAAGTTCTTGCAGCCAAGAAAGTGAGGAATTCTACAAAAACAGTCAACAATGATGAGTTTTTTCAAACCCTCACAAGAATAAAATCAAAGATTAGAAAAAACATGCAACAAATCAAAAAACAAAGCCAACAAAAAAAATTAAATTAAAAATACAAAAAAAAACTTTTTAATGCTGGCTCGGTATCCTTGACGGTCACAACCCCGTATAAAAAGCAGAGTGTAATGTTTTTAAAAAACTAATAAAATATAAATTCTCCAACCTTGTTTTTCTGTTAACCGTCTATTCTTTTGTCAGACTGCACTATATATATATATATTTTAATTTAAGGAGCAACGACCTCTGTGGTCATTCGTGTTCCGAGCCTTCTCAGTGTACTGCCCGGTTCCGGACGTGAGCTACAGAGGGCTGCAGAGTGGAAATCCAGAGCTCCAGAAACAATGAGCTAATCCCTCCAGTAAAAAATATATAAATTGTTTTCATTTTTACCCTTCCTCACTCCTGGTAAAAGATAGTACCACCATTAGGGATAATTTTCGAAATTCAGATTTTGGAAAATACTGTTTCGAGATCTGTTAATGCGAAAAAGTTGTTTTTCGAGGGTGTGTGTGTCCGGGGAGGGGGATAATCCTAAAAAAAAAAAAACGGAAAATTGCAGGAAGCTGAAACTTGATTTTTAGTTTAGGTGCTACAGTAGAATGGAAGAATAAGGTTTTGGTAAAAATCTGTTGACCAGAAATATCACTTTACTGAAAAGAATTTGTTTAGTTTTTTTAAGGGGGTGGGGGGTTTGTTCCAAAATAGCTTCCAAAATTTTCTTTAAATCTGATGGTATCAATCCTCATAAACATAAAAATGAGCTACAACTTTTATTTGTAACATTTGGGGGGGGGGAGTCTCATTTATGGAGAATTCTGGAACTAGGGGAAAATGGAAATATTTAATACTTTTCTGTATTGTATACAATATTTGTGTATGACCAAAATAACGAAGTTTGAAGAAAATAGGAAAACAAGAAGTGCGTCTTTTTTTTTGGCCTAATTATATTTCCGACGCGCTTATTTAGATTTTTTAATTAAATTGGAATTTTGTATACGTAATTAAATAGGATAATTACTAGCCATATAAATTAATAAATCAGAACCATGTAACTTGCAATAAGAGAATTTCCGTTCTCAGTGTTTTACATCAACATTTTTTTTTACCTATTGAAATCATTTTATTGACATGAATAAACTGTGAAAATTTCTACCCTATAAGTTTGCTCATTTCAGATGATGCTTTGGGGGGGGGTGTTTTTTTTTCAAATCTTTAATGAATACAGTCCTGCTATATTAGCGTTTATCAGTTCCATCATGTTTATTAAATAAATAAACTCTATTGTTTGGCTTGGTTTTTTTTTTAATCTAATTCTTGTTTTGTGGAAAATTTGTTGACCTTTGATTACCTTTGACATTATTTTATCTCAGAATATTTATTTTAAGAGCAAATATAAATTTTGCAAAAGATATCTGCTACAAAGCAAATATCTTTTATATAAAAAAAGAAGTATTTCATTATTACTTTTTACTTTAATAAATTTCAATTGTACCTCCCTACGTGTAGATAAACTCCCGATTGACCACAAAATAAAAGAATTACAGTTAGTATAATACCATAAATAGTGGATATAAATTTTCCAATGTTGTATGCCAACCAAATCGGTGGAGAAGCATCGCTCCAACGGGAACCATTAACTTCTCCACCAAAAGATATTAATTGTCCTGTATCTGCAGCTCATTTGACGGGCTTACACGACCATACCATTAGCATTTGTTTGTACATCACTGGGCCGCGAACGGTACACACGGCCATGGTACTGAGGGTTTTGGGCTGGCATCCAATGATTGTACACCATATGGGGCATTACTCAACCTCCGGGAATATACGAGCTACATTGGGCCTACTGGTATGAGTAGTATAAACGTTACTACTATATATAGCTTGTAGAGGAAATGGGCTCAACTACATCTCTCATCCTGTGCATATGTATGTCTATGAGTTAGTGTGTATATATGTGCGCTTGTGTTTGGGAGCATGTCGTGAGGCTATATACTTTCACCCGCTAATGAAGCGCCGGTTTTCCCAAAATCCCCTTTCCAACATACAAGTTTAGTGACGTCAGAACAAAAACACAAACCTTGTAAATCGTAGGGTTTTGTTTTAAATGAGATAAATCACAAGGAATAAAGACCCACTACTAGCTCGTTACAGTTGTTACAAGTACTCAGGCCGGCTTCCTCCTATCCACAACAAAATACAATGATATCATTATAATTGTACTTTTAAATAAATTACCAACATTGAAATTAATTTCAATTTAAAACGGATATTCAACAAGAAAACTCCAAGATTGAATATATTGAATTCAATATTTGCAGATTTCGTATCATTTTAAATTAATGTTTTTAATTAAGTTTTGTACGGTATCAACCAAGGTAGAGGAAATTTTCCTAGTTGCGCTGTAAGGTCAATCATTATCGCATTTTTTTTTTTATTGATATTTACAACTGCAAAAATACACTGCAACAAGTAAATGTGTTAAATGGCAACTTAAATAACAGGAATATGAATTGGAGAAGACATCCAGCTATGGTACTCCACTATCTTGAGTTATTCTACAAGGAGGTCCCGGGGCCATTTTCTCTTCAGCCGCCTGCTTGGATTGTCGGGAATAGTGTTTGAAGAAAGCTGGTGAATTAAAGGATTAGGATGAGCAGTTGTGGATGAATGGAATTTAAGGAAACGAGTTTTGGCTAAATGGTTAACGAAAGGAATGTTTAGATCAGTATGGATAGCGAGGTTAGCAACACAGTAGGGTGCATTGACAATTTTTCGAAGGATTTTTAATTGAAATGTCTGGATACGACGGGAATTGGAACGCTTGTTTGTTCCCCATATCTCTAAGCCATATGACCATATAGGTCTTAGTAGTAGTAGGTAGAGAAGTCTTTTATTTTGTAATGTAAGTTTGGATCGTCTCTCTAGTAGTCTTGAGAGTTGTCTGAACCGTCTGTTTAGTTCAAGTCGTTTGAGTCTAGTGTGGGGATTCCAAGTCAGTCTTTTGTCTAAGTGGAAACCCAGGTAACGTACGCTATTTACGGGAGAGATTAGAGTATGGTTGACATGGATCGGTGGGATTTAAGCTGGGATTTCTATCCATTTTACATTATAGGAGCCAAGTTTCCAGTTGAAGGATATGTTCTTGTAGAGAGCGATAGCCATTCAAGGATTCAAGGTTTGGGGAAAGAATTGCATTATCATCTGCGAAGGTATATTGTAAGATGATTTGTATGGGGGGGTACATTAAATATGTTAATTAATAATTAATTATTAT